>PVLC010041252.1:0-13473 GCA_004027655.1 Graphiurus murinus | reverse complement strand
TGTTTCACTAGACAGAGAATATATAGTTCTCACAGAAGAGCTATAAACCAAAACATAAACAAGATGGAATCTTGGCCTTGCTGCTGCTTCTTAAAGTTAGATGTCTATTTGCTATCTGCAGGAGGGAAAATAATATATTCTTAAATAGAACAAGAAATTATATGATCTAGTGTTTATTTTTAATTTATAAATGAAATACCATCTACAAAAGAATTATTTAAATCTAAATAAAAGCAAATGGAATCCTATATATGGTAGGTATTTCCTTATTAGGAAGGTGACCAAAAGTTTTTTTCTGGATTTCTTTTTCAGTAGATTTATGTTTGGCATACAGGAAAGCTTCTGATTTTTTAAGATTGATTTTGTATCCAGACACTTTGTTGAATTTGTTGATCAGTTCTGTAAGTTTTTTGTTTGAGTTTGTTGGGTCTTCTAAGTACAGTATCATATCATCTGCAAAAAGGGATAGTTTTAGTTCTTCTTTCCCTATTTTTACCCCTTTGATTTCCTTCTTTTGCCTTATTGCTCTGGCTAGAGTCTCAAGTACTATATTGAACAGAAGAGGTGATAATGGACATCCTTGTGCAGCCACATTTGAAAACCACCACATTAGTTAATGGAAGTGACAGAGCAGTGTGTTGGATACAATACTTTCAGGGTATACACTGGGAAAACATCTTGGAGACAAAGAATTGGGATTAAGCAACATAAGTGAATGACAGCACATCATCACTATAACTGAAAAAAAAAGTTCTTAGCATTTTGGTATAAATCCCTGAAACAGGTCAAATTTGTATACTCAGAATATTTTCCTGAAAAATGGTAATCTAGAAATAAGTTTGCAAAATACTATGACCTATTTATGCTCTTTCTTAGAAATTCAGAAAATTGTAAAGGCTCTGATAAGTCCTGAAGGCAACTTCTTGAATTTAATTTTTTTCAAATTTATTTAGGATACTTGCTCCCATGGCATATCTAAAAAGAGCCTAGAGAATAATATCCTTAGGTATATCATTTGAGAAATACAGTGAGAAGTGTATATATATACATATATATATATATCAAATAAATTCCATGGCAAAAATTTTCCCTATGTATTGGTATACACTATACAAAATATTTCAAGAAATTATAAGCTATGATTAAATATATCTTATTTAAATTAAACTCTTAAATGATATTAATCTCAGTGTAATTCTTATTTAAATCTATACTTCAAAAGTGAGTTATCCTGTAATATTCCATTTCTAATTAAACCAATTAAAGTAGGGTATTTCCACTGACCTACTTTCTAGAATTTAAAATACAAACCAGAAAAAAAAATCTTTTGAGGTTTGTGATGTTTCAAAAGCTTCATTAAAAAAACCTGAAAATTTCATTTGGGAATAATTTTTACTTTGTGGTTCAACTATGTAGCACAAAAGAAGACTGGAAGAGGATTACAAAGCAAATTTAATAAAAGCAGAGTTAGAAGAAGTGGTGCTGCTCACTGTTGCTTTTTCTGCTTTGAGGGTGACAAACTAGAAAAGCCCTGAAAGAGAGAGAGTATTGAGTTTTTACTTTACCAGGGACAGCATTAGAGCTGGTTAAAACAGTTCTACTGAAATAGCAAAATAACTGTATCCCCAATACAAACCAGTATACCTTTAATCTTAAATAGGAAGTCCTACGGAAAAGAATTAGACCAAATTTATATCAATTTGAACTGTAGGCCCCTCAGCCATTGGCTACCTATTCTGTGTCCTAAGCTAAGTCCTAAATCAGTCCCAGGAGGACACATTTCCTACTCCAAGGTAACCCTCCAAGGTATCCCTTCATCTATCCATTTTAGGAGGGAGTTTTCCAGACCTCTAGAATGGCAAATGCCAAGACTCACTTATTGTTCAGAAAAGGTGAAATAACAGAACTATTGATGGCTAACGTTTACACAGTAGGTGCCAGGTACTGTTGTTAAGTAATTACAGCATATTAGAGAAAATTACCAACTCTTTCCATGCTTCCCACTGAGAGGTGGGATCTAGTTCTCCTCCCCTTGAATATGGGCTGGCCCTGTGATTAACTCATGCTTAGTTAGAGAGTTTGCCTGTGGACAACATACTTGTGCAAATACTCTGCTATCCCAAGCACTATCTCAGCTCTAACATTTCAGCAGGCTGAAACTGTTACTTTTTCTTGTCTATCTCTTCTACTCAGATCTTACAGAAGGGACACTAGCTATATTTATTTTTAATCTTTTTAATCTCCAATGCCAGGCACATAGCGTATACTCATTAGACAGTCTTCTTGGTTTGTTTGTTTTTTTTGCTATATACATTCCTGGCCAGTGATGATTCTACAGTGAGCATTCTTATGCCTGGCACTATTGTTATTCTGGGCCAAATATCCTTTGTAGTGGGGGTCGTCCTGTGCACTGGATGATGTTCAACAGCATCTTTGGCCTCTACCTCCTAAAGTCTGGAGCTTCTCTCTTACCACTTGTGACAATCCACAATGTCTGTAGACATTGCTAAAATTTGCCATAGGGGCAAAATTACCCATGGCTGAGAACCCAATGCTCTAGTACAGATTCCCAAACTTACTGGCTTACCATCCCCTCTTCAGGAAAAAAAAAAAAAAAGAAAGAAGGAAGGAAAAAATTACTCAGTGCCTCCCTGGGTACTTCCATTGCCACCTTGTTTTTATTCAACCCTCTCCAATTGAATTGTACCTGAGGCTACCCCTGACCCTCTGGATCTTTCTAGTGTATCCCCCAGGGGGCGGTGTCACCAACTCTGGGAATCTATGCATTCCAGGTTTCCTTATATAGAGTCATTACAGGATATATTTTACCATTCTATTTCAGTAATAACGCAACTCTTACTGAATACATATTTTCTAACTAAAAATCAGCCACTAAGTTCCAAACTCAGAAATCTGGCCTAAACCTTCAAGTTGAATTTCTCAACTTCTTGAATGCACCTGGCCTCTGGCTTTGGAATAGCTCTGCAGTTTAGTCTTCTTGAAACTCAACTTGTTAGTACAGTGTGTAACCAAGCTTCTCACAGAAGCAAACTTCCATTATTACTAGGTATTTGTTTCTGGAGAGGTTCTATGTTTCGATACTAATATATGAAAATATAAAAAGTAATCTGGAAACAACTGGTACCTTATTTCAGTCTGCCTATATGCTCTGTATTTATGTTTTTGTTTTTAAAGAAAGGGTTATTTTCTCATAAGAGCCATTTGGGAACCATAGAACTATTTTTGTCACTTAATTTGAGGAATAAGTAAATTGAACACTTTCTGCTTCATGTCCCATTTTTGCAGTTACTGTTCTACCTAAGAAGAAAGCAGCTGACATCAATCATCTGGAGCCAAATGCTCTAGAAAGCACTTCAGATTCTTTGTTGCTGTCTCTTTCCCACCTCCCAACCATTTCTCTGACAGATAAATGAAGCACCATGGAAAGGCTAAGACTGTCATCCCTATGGTTGGTCCTCAGGTGTTGAGAGGCAGTATGGATAGAATATTGATTATCTTTAGATAGACATAACCTCCCCCTCAGACACACCTAGACCCTAGTCTGGATTTCACAGTGGTACTGTATGAACTTGAACAAGTTACCTAATCTCTATGATTGATTGTTCATCTGTGAAATCCCTAATATTGACTCCTCCAAGACTATTAGGATTAAATGAGATTATATCAAGTACCAGATATCAAGTTGTTTTGGTGAAAGGGCCTATTCACTGAAGAAATATCCATGAGCTTCTAGGTCACGACAAGGAATGCCTGCAGTGGAGCAGCAACAATTCATATCATAGAGAGATTTAAACCATACAATCAGGTGCAGAACTGGGATAAACTCTGGAAGGTCTACTTTGGGATGAAGAAGTATATTGTTATTTGTAAATAGGACAGTGACATTATATTAGGTGTTTGCCCCTTTGAAATTTTATGTACAGAAAAAGAGGTGTGTATGAGTTTACATGTATGCTGGCTGACCACAGTATGGAAGGTAAAAGACATCTGTTTCAAACTTCATGGCACCATCTTTCCACTGGGAAGTGCCCTCTCCCATCTCAGCTTTTCCAGTGGGGCTATCAATCACAGTATGCTCTCCTCACTGAAAGAGTAGAGAGGCGACACAGGCAGGGAAGGGATGTCACCGGGTGCTGACCAAACAGGACACCCCATTCTCCAACCACAATTCTTGATTTACTGGGTGAACATATAACCTAAACACAGCCAGAATTCCTCCACAAATGCTGGGATAGAGAGGGATGCCTCTCTCTTTGGATTGGTCTTTGTGACAATGAGAGGAGCCTAGAGCTGCCAGCAAGCATCCATCTTTGACACCACATAATAACTTTCCAGAGAAGGATGCCATGACAGAAGAAAGGGAAGCTCAGAAAGAACGTTGATTGCATCATTTGAACTGCTGCATCTTGCTGTGTTTGAAGCCGGAAACCACCCGTAGGAAATCCCAACTGGTGAGCCAATAAATTACCTTTCTTCCTAAGCAAATTCTGGCACTTACAAATGGCTAGGTCCCCTCTGATACAGTTCATTCACAAGAAGCTGACTGACTGATTGCTTGATACATTCATTTATTTTCTCCAAATGCTTACTATCACTGGCTGTCTACCAACACCAATATTTACTTTACTTGAAAAAATTTTCTTTAAGCTTTAAAGTTTATCTCCTTTCTAAAACAAAGAGGAATATTGATGATGATAAATATTCATCATAAGCAGAGAACACCTAGAAGGTGGAAAAAAATGCCAGAGCAACTGAAAAATTTAGGTTGTTGGGTTGCTGTGCCGACACCATCATTCTTTAACAGCACCACATACAAGTAATTTATGGGAATAATGCATAAATGCTTTTAAGGTAAGCAAAGCATATTGTATAATTCATAACAGTAATTTTCATCAACAAAGGAATATTTCATCTTGAATATTAATGTGTGGATGAATAATCTTGTCTTATTAAAGACCATGATGTGTTTTTATAGAATCAGGCTGAATGTGCTTCTACGGCATTGTCCATGTGTAATAAATCACAGCAGCTGCAGAAAAAAATGCTTTTCTGCAAAATATCTAGAAAGCATGGTTGATATACAATTTGGTAGGTGAGCAGTTAACAGTATATCCACAGTAATTTTGGCCAAAATAGCATTAATTTTGGACTTATTTTATAAATTTGGTACGAGGAAAACCATTAAGCTAATTATCAAATGTAACCTAATAGAGACTGTAATCTGACTATAACATTATACTGTAAGTGGCTATGTATGTCCCTTGAAATGCAGTTTGGTTTTGGAATCAATGTAAAGGTTAAGTTTAGAAAGAGGAAATAAATAATAAAGTAATATAATGTGTTGCTTAGGAGTCTGGGGCCAGACTGCTTGTTTGTTGTTTTGTTTTTCTGTGGAACTGGGGAGCATTCTACCTCTACCTCTGAGCTACACCCCCACACCTATTTTTTATTCTTTATTTTGAAACAGGTTCTCACTAAGTTGCCAGGGGCCTCACTATGTAGCTGAGACTGGCAGCCAACCTACGATCCTCCTGTCTCAGCCTCCCAAGTACTGAGATTACAAGCATGTGCCACCACACCTGCCTCATTCTATGTTTTAAAAAATAACTAGCAGGAATAAAGACCTTAAATCAATGAGAAGGAAAAAAATTTTTAAATTACAAATATTCAGTTACTCAGTGAAGAAGTAAAAGCCAACTGGTATTTGGGTACTCTAACACTTGTTAAAGTATTATGAGTATTACTTATTTGAAATGCTTGGAACCAGAAATGTTTTCCATTTTGGAGTTTTTAGATTCTGAAATATCTGCGTAGATATTTTACCAGTTGATTATCCTTAATCAGAAAGTCCCCAAATCCAAAATGTTCCAAAATCCAAAACTTTTTGAGTGTCATGTTGGCATTCAAAAAGTTTTGGATTTCAGAGAATTTTGGATTGTGGATTTTCAGATTGGGGAATTCAATCTGGTGTACTTTGTTGAGGTCATAATCTCACTGAAGAGCCAAAATTAGCACAGTAGAAACAATGGGAAGTGATACATTTATATTTTGAGTTAAATGCTATACGTACTATGATATGATAAAATGAAAGCCGTGGGATTTGATAAGAGCCTGAGAACTGGGAAGAGGGCAGCATTCAGGAAATACTTTCTGAGGGAAGAAAAGGCTTATGCTGTAGGGAGAAGAAAGAACTGGAGGGAAAGTGATATCCATAAGGCCCTGGATAGCTAAGCAGTCAGGTTATAGAGTGTTCTCCTGTAACTTACGGCACCACTTCAGGACTCAGGGAGCCTTTTGATGAAATTCATGAGACCAACCACAGTATCCAGTACTTCAAGGTTTGACGCTATGTCAAATCAATCACCTTCTCTAGTTTTGGTAACAGTTTTGCTCCCAGTGCTATTCTGACTGCTGCTCTCAAGTTTCCCCTCTTCTTTATTTCCAGCTATGACCACACTCATTTATTTACATGATTACACAGGCTTGGAGAAATGAAATCACTTTTCTTACACTAAAGATCAAGAACACCTATTCAAAGCACAATTCTGATATAACCTATCTAAAATGGACAGAAATAAGCATAATTCATATTACAATGGTTTCCAACCTA
This sequence comes from Graphiurus murinus, assembly GCA_004027655.1. Taxonomy (NCBI): domain Eukaryota; kingdom Metazoa; phylum Chordata; class Mammalia; order Rodentia; family Gliridae; genus Graphiurus; species Graphiurus murinus. Next base: position 6,842 of record PVLC010041252.1, on the reverse strand, counting down.
GAGTCCATAAAAGAAGTTATGGGGATCTTTCAATATTTCAGACAGCCTGATAGAACTCGCATATTTACCTATGGTTATATCTCAAGGAAAATTAAAAGATCATTCATTTAAATAACATTCATAACATTTTTGAAGTACTTACTTTGATAGCATATTTAGTTTTTCCATGCCAGAGTAAAAGAATGAAAACAAATGACTTAATTTGTTTTGATAGGCAATCTTTCCAAACTCAAAAGACTGAGGAAGGCAGGAGAGGAAAGATACAAATGTGATCCTCAATGACTGAAAGAATGAAGACAATTTAATTGCTATACCTATATTTAAAACAGTCTTAGTAAGAAAAAAATCTCTTCTATCTAGTCTATCTTTTTAATCAGTTCCATCTTAAAGCTGACATCTTTCAGAGCATACAAACCAACTAGCAAGCAATAATCCTTCTTCTTTCTTTCTTTCTTTCTTTCTTTCTTTCTTTCTTTCTTTCTTTCTTTCTCTTCCTCCCTCTCTCTTCTCCCTCTCCTCTCCTTCCTCCTCCTCCTCCTCCTCCTCCTCCTCCTCCTATCTTTCTTTCTCTCTCTCTCTCTCTCTCTCTCTCTCTCTCTCTCTCTCTCTCTCTCTCTCTCGTGTGTTACTAGGAATTGAACCCAGGGTCATTCTGTATCTCCAAGCTCATTCTGCAAGCTATATCCCAGCCCTATTTTATTTTTACTTTGAAACAGAGTCTCACTAGGCTGATGAAGTCTCATTACTTGCTGAGGTTTTCCTCAAACCTGTGATTCTCCTGTCTCAGCCACCCAAGGTACTGGGATTACAAGCATGCGCCACCACACCCAGCTCAAGTAAGAATCCTGACACCTATTCTGACTGAAGGCCTTGAGCAGCAGGGCCCCCAGCACTGAGCAGGAGCGAGTCCACCTCCAGCTGCAAGTGAGGTCAACTTCCTGTGCAGTACATGGACATCAAAACCAAAGGTGGGTACCTGTGGGAAGCTGAGGGATGCGGGGAGACACTAGATAGGGAGCCAATGAGAAGAACAAAGGAGACGGTAAAATCCATGAATTTTAAACCAGAGAAACTATTTTCACAGCCATCTGTATTCAAAAACTATATCAGGTTTAGCAAACAGGCACAAAAATTCCTTTCAACCAAGATGAATTTCTAGCATGACACTGCCAACAAAAAGTGCTGTTCTCAGGGAAAATCCTCTGACTTAGAATCATCTGCTTCTAATTTCCACAATGAAATCTTTGATTCTTTCATTCATGGGACTTGCACTCAATTCCTTCTGACATAGGCATTATAGTTTCCTAGATGATGCTTTTGCTGTGAAACTCTCATTATCAAGTGGCAATATCTGGAATCTTAATATTATCTGTGCTTATATTCCCCCTGAAATGCGTTTTTTTCCCCCTTTCCAAAGAGAGAGTAATGTTTTTAACAGAATTTGAACAAAATATTTGGGAAATTACTAGCATTCTAGGAACATTCTGTGTCAAAATTTTCCATATCATTAAACAGCTCCTAATAACAACAACGAAAACAAAAATATCCAAGTTGGAAAGAAAAGTCCATTGATGACACAATAAATAAAAGAGAGTACATTGAAACAATTCAGCAGTGAAAATTAATGAACTACAGCTACATGTTAATGTGAATCTCAAATACAATGCTGATCTATAAAAGTAAGCATCAGGAGGATACATATAATTCTATTTTTATAAGCTGAAAGTTAAAAAATAAGCAAAACTGATGAATGATTCGTGCAGGGGTACACTGATGTGTAAGCTATTAAAAAAAGCAAAGAATTATTAGCCTCAAAAATTTAATAGTGGTGCTGGGTGGGGGGCTGGGATAGGAAAAGTATTCAGAAAGGACTCCAGAGAAACATCCTTCTTAAGCTTGGTAGTAAATACAATGGTGCCTTTATCACTATTATTTTTTAAAATACACACCATTTTAAACACTTTCCTATGTATGTATTTCACAGTTTTAGAAAGTAAAATAAACCAAAAGTATTGATGTTGAAAATAATGTGAATAACCACATACTGGTGATTAAATTTCAAAAAGATGCATAATATAGAACAAGTTTGCCATAACCGCCTGCTACATTTCACATAAAATGAATCCACTGAAGACCCTACACAGAGGTAACCACATACTAAAATCATTATAAAATATTATTTCAACTACTACATGATTGTTTTCATGGCTCTGAAAAAGAAAACAGCCTTAGATCTTTTAGTAGTATTGATAAATTCTTGTAGAAGACAATTTAGTTATGTATACATGGATTAATTTATCAGTTTCTACCTATTACTCTAGGAAAAAATGTAATAGTATATCAAATGAGAACTTCACTAACACATCACATTTTAGAGATGATCTAAGCAAATTCCTTAATTTCACAGGTGAAAAACTGATACTTTGAGAGGATAACTGGCCAAAATGATTCAAGTCAGTTTGGGGCCACAAGTGTGCTTTTCTTTGTAGGATTTTTCTTGTATAAGTTCTACTTAAAAAACAAAAACTAATGGAAAGGTAAGAATTTAGTTCAGTCTCTTTTCATACAGTTCATGATCTATATATTTAAGTAGAAAATTAAGAAATGGTAAAATCATTGACCAAATCAAATATACCGAAGTATTAATAAGATCTGCCTTTAACACCCTGATAGTTACAAAATTATATGTGAAAAGTGTTACAAAGCCAGAAAAAGACTTTGAGATGCCAGGAATCCAACTGTTAGCCTTATATACACAAATTATGGGACTGAGATTATATTGTTGCTGAACACACCCAAACAAGTAGCATTTGCCACAGGACACACTCCACTAACACACAAAGAAAAGTGCAAAGTGAGATTCATGGACCAGGCCTTCTTTATAGTAAAAGATCAAAAGCACAATCTACAGACTTCAAAGTAAAAGATTCCTCTAACAGTCTAACGAGGCTTTATACTGCTAGAAAAGTTCTTATTTAACACCCCCTCCCCTTGGGGGTCTCATGAATACCTTAGTTGGAGACCAAGTTGTTACATACACTTAGAACTTTGATTTATGGTTTTAAAAGCACTTAAGAGAAATGATAAGGTGTTTATTTATTTATGGCTTCTTTATTATAGCTTCACAAAATATTTGCCAGTTGTCATTGTCAGGTAGGGACTCTGTCTCCAACACACAGAAAGACACTTCTATCCTCATACAGCTACCATGAAGTGGAGATCAAGAGTCCAAACTTGAAGCAACCCCTCTTTCCCTAGGATGCCATCCCAAAAGCCAATCTGCTCTGAAGAGACTGAGGAAGCTAATGTCATTCTGGAAGGTAACTGCCACGAATCTGCCAGTTCCACCAAATGGCAATGGTATATGAATATCATCTTCAAGGGGTATGCCATACATATTATTTCCCACATCCCAAACTGCAAGCCTTATTTCTGTAACTCTTCTCTACTGGGGCTTTGAAATAAGCTACAGACCAAGGTCAATTCAACTGTTACCCATTTATTCTAAAGGGAACAGATATAAAGTCACTTAGTGAACGTCTGGGCTCTCTTGTATGTGGAGCTGACAAAACCCAACACTGAGTCACTGAAAACAGCCCAGTCAAGTCACCTCCATTTGACCTACGGGTTCAATGGATTTTCTGGTTGTATGATGTGCATCCCTCTTCATATTGCCAAAAGAGCATTCCTTCTCATAGTAGTCATACTATAATGCTGTAAGAGAGACTTAAAGTCTGTTTTTTTTAAAGGGCGTGAAGGAAGGAAATCAGAATTACAATTTACTCTACACTAACAGGGTTAATCTGCCATGAAAAATGGGAAATGGGACCATATCTCAACCTTGAAGGGTAGAGTTAAAAAAAAAAAAAAAAATCAGTCATACAAACAAACATCAGAAACCATCTTAGCACTATTTTTTTTCCATGTCTCTAATCACACTGGAAAGGCAGTCCTGAGACTGACCCATAGAAGTTTATGTTGGAGAAACCAGATGGATAGCCAATTTCAAGGTCAGATGTCACTCACAGCAGGACCACTGCTGACACCAGAGCTACATTGTAACTCTCTTAACTCTTCCAAAACAAAACTATGCATTGTCAATAATGGCCTTGGAATCATCTCATCTCTGACCCAGAGGTGAAATCATTCAAGTGGCTTTTGTTTGTTTTTTAAATACTCAAAGAAGAATGCTAAAGGCAGGGTACAGCTTAGTGCTAAAGCACTTGCTTAGCATGTAGGAGACCCTGGGTTTGATCCCCAGCACCACCAAATATGTAAATAAATAAATAGGAGTGTCTATTTTCCTTCAGTGGCCTTCACATTTGGAAGAACCAATTAAGAAAACATGATGTTAGTCCTAGTAATGGGCTGCCTGCTAGAGAAAGCTGGGTGAAGGTTATTCTTTTTAGATATAAGATTTGCAAAATTGTAAAGTATCTAGTGGCTTTTCACCTTCAAATCAGGTCTCAATGATTAAGAAATCAAATGCTGAAATTTCCTTTGAAGGTCATTCTTTCAATAGCATTTTCCAATTGGATGCAATATGTCTAGGGTTTGGAAATTATTTGGTCCAAGATTATAAAAAGGAATGGTTTCTTAAGTGGCCATGGATAGTAAATGAAAATGGCAAATGGACTTTAGTGAATAAAATCATTAGGAGTAATGATTCTGATAATATAAAAGTACTTCAGTCTTAATTTGTCAATTGTACCATATACTCTGGAAAACCTATAAATAAACTTCTATTGGCAAGTGATTACTTCTAGGGATTGTATCTCAAAATCAACATAAGCACCAAATTCTACACAAAATTTTGCAAAAAATAAAACAATAAAAAAATAAACCTCTGAACTTTTTTCTCTGTATAGGTTTCCAAGTATCTATTCCAGTTTGAAGGGTGTAAATAAATAACCCATTATATCTAACAACTTCTAGTTCTTGCCCATCAACTCAGTCTCACTGAGACAGAGGGAGCCAGCAATCACTGACAGCCAAGAATACAGACAGGGAAACAGAGGCACAGAGAGAGGTCCCCTTGAGTCCCCGGCTGACGAGAGATCCAAGCCCATGTGGGAAGAATCTTCAGAAAATAATAAATCAAATAATTATTGGAGGTGAAAGAGGTCTGGGAATGGTTCTCACTCCCACTACCCAGAAAGGAGGAAATTTTAATACTTAAGGCATCAGAGAGCTTACTCTAAAGAATATCGCCTTAGATAAAGTAGCTCTGGTCTGAATGGTGCTTTGGCCCCACTCTATCAAAGCTTAAAAGCAAGTCTTGAAAGGATCAAATTTTAACTTATCTACATGCTTGAATAAAAGCCAAACTCTCAAAATCCAGCACCCACTAATGGACATATTACCAACAATTTTAAGCTGATAAATTCTACAATATAGATGAAATGGGAAAAGCTTTTGAAAGACACAAACCATCAAAGCTCATTCAAGAAATAGATCCCTTGAATATCTCTATATCTATTAAATTAAGAAAAATCTTCTGATTAAAAAAAAAACCTAGGCTCAGATGGCTTCACTGGTAAACTCCATCAATTTTTCTAGAAAACTAGAGAAGGGAATATTTCCCTATGCTTTCCATGAGGATAGCACTTACCAAAATTAGGGGACAATTTAAGAAAGTATCCCTCAAAAACATAGAGATGCTGAGCAAAATTTGGTATATTGAATACAGAAGCATATAAAGGATAAACACAATGACCAAGACAGGTTTAGCCTCCAAATGCAGTATTGGTTTGATATTCAGAACTTGATGTCATTCACCATAATAATAGATAATAAAAGAAAAACTACAAAATCAATTTTTAAAAATGCAGAAAAATACTTGATAAAATTCAAAATATTTCTATGATAAAGCATATAAACCTTCAACAAACTAGTAATGGAAAAGCACTTCCTCAACCTGATCAAATATGTCTATAAAAAATCTACAGCTAATATTACACTTAATGGTGACAGACTGAATGCTTTTCTCCCCTAAGAGTGGAAACAAAGCAGGATGTCTGCTCTTGATACTCAAATTCAAAAAGATACTGAGATCTTAGCAAGTACACTAAGAAAAAGCATCCAGACAGGAAAGAAAGAGGTGAAAGTATCTTTACTTGCAGACATGATTATCAATTTAAAAATCCTAGAACATATACAAAAATGCTATTATTAGATGAGTTTTAGCAAGGTCCAAAACACAAGGTAAATATAAAAAATAGTCTGTTTTTTATATTTCTAAACACTACCACCTGGCAACTGAGATCTAAAATATCTTTTATGGGAGTGGGGGGGCACCAAGTGCTGTGTGCATGTATGTCATTATCAACATGATTTGCATTATGATGTCAGACTGTTAATGCACCAATAAAAGCACATTTAAAAATAAATAAAAATATTTTTCGGGGTGCTATTGTGAGTGGAATTGTTTTCTAGATTTCTTTTTCAGTGGATTTATGGTTGGCATACAGGAAAGCTTCTGATTTTTTAAGATTGATTTTGTATCCAGACACTTTGCTGAATTTGTTGATCAGTTCTATAAGTTTTTTGGTTGAGTTTATTGGGTCTTCTAAGTATAATATCATGTCATCTGCAAAAAGGGATAGTTTTAGTTCTTCTTTCCCTATTTTTACCCCTTTGATTTTTCACAATAGCCAAACTATGGAAACAGCCAAGATGTCCATCGACAGATGAATGGATTACAAAACTATGGGATATGTACACAATGGAATTTTACTCAGCCATAAAGAAGAACAAAATCATGTTCTTTGCAGGGAAATGGATGCAACTGGAAAACATTATGTTAAGTGAGATTAGCCAGTCACAAAGAGTAAAGAAGCATA
>PVLC010041251.1:0-13470 GCA_004027655.1 Graphiurus murinus | reverse complement strand
AGCCGGGCGTGGTGGCGCACGCTTGTAATCCCAGCATTCGGGAGGCTGAGACCTGAGGATCCGGGTTCGCGGCCAGCCTCAGCTACCTAGTGAGGCACTCTGCAACTTAGTGAGACTCGGTTTCAAAATAAAGAATAAAAAATAGGGCTGGGGGTATAGCTCGGAGGTAGAATGCCCCTGAGTTCAGTCCCCAGTACCGCAAAAAAAAAAAAAAAAAAAAAAAAAAAAAAGATACACAGGTCTCCTTCCTTCTTCCCCTAAACCTTGATGGAAGAAACAACTCAAATAATGCTATACATCATATATGAAAGTATCAATTCCAATCTCAATAACATGTGTGGGGATGGGGAGGGAGTAGGGAGGTATCTGGAGGGAACACACCAAGTGCTGTGTGCATGTCTGTCCCTATCACTCTGAATCGCACCATGATGTACAGTACAGTGCACTAATAAAAGCATATTAGGAAAAGAAGAACTTCAACGATCAAAATACAGAATCAGGAGGAAGAGAGCCGCTCCATTTGCCTCAGCACCAATGGCCTGTCTACCTGCACAGGCCCTGCCTTGCCTTCCCTCCACCTGTGCACTGATTCCTTCCCCTCTTGCCAAAGTGAGCATGTTGCTCTCACAGCGACCCCATCTCTCGCTGCATCGTCAATAGTTTCTTCTCCTTCAGCTCATTCTCATTAACAGATGTATTTTTACTGTATCTCATTTTTTAAAAACTTCCCCGTGACCCCAGCCACTTGTCTAGATAGCACCTCATTTCTCTGCTCCCCTTTCATTCAAAATCTCCCCAGAGCAGTTCACATCCCTGTGTCATCCAGGCTTTTGTCCCCACGTCCTGCTGACACTGGTCTGGTCAGGGTGGCTGAAGACTTTCTTGCCAAAAGCAGCGGTCAAGTCTCAGTCCCCACCTTCAGTCCGGAAGCGAATGGAATGGCCACCCACTCCCTCCTTCCTGCAACACTTGCTCCTGTGGCTCCTGTGAAATCACACCTTCTTGGTTTTCCCCTTTCTCCTTCTCAGACTCTTTTGCTGCTTCCTCCACCTCCTTTTCCTCTCTGTTTGGGGGGCATGCCCCTGGGCTCAGTCTAGGGATTTCCCTTTTTGTCTCTCCATCCCTATCTTGGTGTCTGCCATGACCATTCACCTGATTGCTCAGCTGGAAAGTCCTACGCAACAGTTGAGCTTCCTCTCTGCTCACTTGTTGCCATTCCCCATCCACTGACAAATCCAGCCTGCAGAATATATCCCCAGTCTGACTGCTTGCCTAGCCTAGTCCAGTCCCTGAGCTTTCCTGCTCCCTCTCTGCCTCCACTACAGTGTCCACACCAGCCAGTGAGAGCTTATAGAGATGCAAAATGGATCTTGCTCCAATGCTCCAACGGCTTCCCATCACACTCAGAATGAAATCCAAACTCCAGCACAGTCCAAAGCCCATGATCTGATCTCCTTCTGCCTAACCTTGGCTCCCGCCACCTCTCCAGACACGCTGCGCTCCAGCCGCAGGCCAACTTGGTACCCTCAAGCTGCTGTGGCTGCTTCTCCTGCCCCACCTGGAATGCTCTTCCTCTTCTGGGCTGTGTGGGTGCTTTCCCCTTCACTCCCTTCATGCCTTAGATTGAGTATTGGCTTTCAGTGGAGTCCTCCGCTGACAGCCTATCTAAAAGCACACCTCATATAAAACAACAACTTTATATAAAACAGCACCTTCATCACAAACACTTTGGCCTGCTTTATTTTTCTTCATACCTTATATTTTGAAAGAAAGAGACAGCTTGTTTACTATCACATCCTAAGGACCTGGAACACTGTTTAGCACAAAATCGTTGCTCTATAAATAGTGTTAATGAGTGATTAAGAAGGCATGATGTCCATTTTTATATATTTTTTCCAACTGGAAAATATTTATTGACCTGCATCACTAGTTGTGACAATGCACCATTTTGAATTGAAAAGGTGCTCACCTCAATATTGGTCTGTAGCTTTACCATTTATTCTCATATCAACAAAAATTTTAATGTATCTAGACAAAGGGAATAATGAGTTAGCGATACTGCTCAGGAAAACAGTTTTTTACTTTGAAGGAGAGGTATTTTATTTATTGTTGTTGTTTTGTTTTTGAAAACTATTTTTTATTGGTGCATTGTAATTACACATTTTTGTGAGGTACAAGCTGGTAGAGGCATACATGGACACAGGTCTCATTTAACCCTTGAAGTATCTCTAAAAATTAAGCATATATACTTCATACTACAGTTACAGAAAAGGATTGCCATTATCTTGACCCCCAAATTCTGCTTGTTTTAACCTAAATGAGAAAAATTCAGGTTAAAAAAAAAGAGAGAGATTTTTCCCAGCCTCCACTGCCCTTCGCCAGATATTGAAGCCCACTCTATGACGCCAAGCTCCAAACACTTGGCCTGGACCCATGGCCCAGGCTCTAGCACGTCACTGCCTGCCTCTGATTGACAGCCCAATTGGAATTGGTGACTTGTGGCATCACTGAATTCCCCAAGTTAGGCAGTTATTAAAAGAAATGACTTGGAAGCATCATGAGATCAAGGCTTGCACTTGTCTTGGTCACTACAAAGGAGCATGAGCATGGCTGATAAGTACTTGGAGCTCAAAAATTATTACAAATTGGAAAAAGCAAGCCAAGCCAAGCCAAAAAAAAAAAAAAAAGGACTTAATAAGAGTATGGTAAGATGAGCAAGAAGAACAAGACAAAGAGAATAAAAAAGCATGCTGGATGCATAATAAATTATGCATGTTTAGAAATGAATAAATTATATGGAAATCCATTTTGAAGAGCTTTTAGGCAGACCCACAAATTTGTGGTCAGTAACCACTTCTGAGACCTCGTTAATGAAGAGAAATTTACTGAGTTTTTCTAGTCAGATCTGCCTGTGACCACCAAAGTAACTTCCTATGACCACCACTTTCCTCTGCTTTCCCATCCCTGAATCCCCCAAGCTCAGCAAATCAGCTTGCCTCCTACCTCACAACGAGAAACCTTGAGTAATACGAGTGTCCTTGTCAACCTATGGCAGATCTACAAACTTCTGTGCATCTGTCCTTCCCTTCTCTTCTTACTAAGCACAGAGGGGCCTCTGCCCCTCCTCTCTAGCCAGCATCTCCACCTCGGTAAGCATCCTCCCTTGACTTCACCCACTGGGGCCCCATGCCAGGAAGTACCTCAGCCTCCCCTCTCTCCTTCTTCCTGCCATCTCCTTCACTAGTGCACACCAAATAGCCTCATTTAAAAGAGACCTAAAGGAAAGGACTGGGAATCGTAGGCTGTCTGCTTCCTAAATATCCCACAACTGATCTTCATTTAAAATTTCCCACTTGCTTTTCTTGCCTAATTGTTGTTTTGTCTCAGCCACTATCTCTGCTACCAAAATATTTTATTTCAAATAATGGTGGCTCATAAGAGGTTAGCCCTTGAGTGGTTTTATAATCACTGACAATCAGCATTGGTTCTTTCTGGAGAATCTAACCCCTTGTTTAACCCACTGAACTACATTTCTCTTTAAAGGCTTTGCAGTGAGACGAGGAGATGTGATGTTTAAAATTAAAGAATGGTAGGACAGGATTGCCACAAAACAATTCCATAGTTCAGGAAATCCTAGCATGCCTGGTTGGTTGTTTGCTTCCAACATGAATGAGGTTTGTGAAAAGACAATTAGGATTGTCTTTTTGTTCCAATGGGTTATACAGGAAAGAAGCAGGAAATCTTAATGAAAGCTCGGGCTTCGCAGGATATTTGCGAGTGTTTATCCCATGTGTTTGATGTTTTTCTTTCCACATCTGTATACTTGATGCCTGCATTTGGGCTAAGATATTTTTAAAAACACTTTGCTTTTTTCCACTTCATTATAGTTCCTGGTGTGATGCTTTCTATGTGGGAGGGGCTCGAAAATTTAAAAGGAAGGAGGAAACTGAGGCCCACAAGGCACAAGTCATTCGTTCCCTCTGAATGTCAATTCCCTCATTACAAAGGGTGAGGATTAGACCGGATAAGTGCTTCTGAAACTTTCCTCCCAAAGTTCCCCTCGCAGCAATGAAACTGAATAGCACCCCCCAGGGGGATCTGAGGGCCTTGCCTGAAACAGCTCTGAAAGGGGGAAGTTGCTTTGAAATGTCCTATTTTATCTTAAAAACTCGTGAGAACTTTGCATTTTACAAAACAGGAAAGTCTCTGTTTGTTTTAATATGAAAGTTACCTCAACAGTACAACTACTTGCTTTCCCACAAAGTGAAATCAACACCCCAGGAAACATGTACAGAGCCTCACATGGGCCCCATTGGCTCACCGCCCCCGGGGCTGCCTTCCCCAGTATGGGAAGCAAGGGTCTGGGTAATCAACTTCTCAACCCCCTGCTGGTGGAGATGCTAAAATCACAACATTCAAATTTTAAAATTTTTATAGGAGTGGTGACAGTGGGCATCCTTGTCCTGATCTGAAGGGGCGGGGGAGTAAGACAAAATTATAGACAAATGTCACATTTGCATTTGAAGGGCAACTGAGAAAGCAAGAGAAAGCCCTGGTATCAGAAAACTGGGCCAGGCAGGTATGGAAGGAGAGTCAACAGCAAAACCAGAGAACTGTACATCTGGCAAGGAAGGTACTAAGAGTCTAATCCAGCAAAGAGGCTGAACGACATGGACTTAACTTTACCATCAAAGCCCTGATACTGACTACTATATTCCTATGAATTCAAGCATCCTATCCTCGATTTCGATATGACCACCTTATACACCTCTTATGAAAAAACTTTTTACCTCTAACATTAGCCCTTTGCATATGACACATCACTCTTCCCATTATATTGTCAAACAACCCCCAGTCTGGGACTTGGAATAGACCTAGAAGTGGACAGCCCTGAATGCAGGGCTTCCCTCCATGACACCCCTGCTGGACACTCCACATGTTCACGCTGGGAAACCCACTGCACATTTACATAGTTCTTTATTAAAGAATTACCTTGAAAGAACTCAGTGCCATGCATACATGGGTCCAGTTTTTGCCCTACAACTCCCCAGGGGTGTGTTTAGAAAGGAGGCTCAGAGCAGGCTCTGCTTCAGGTTGTGACTCTACTACTTATTAGTGTGTGGAAGCCTGGGCCATTTGCTGGATGTGCCCCAGTTTCTACAACTAGAAGGTGGGAGGAACGAACGCTGGTTCCTTCACATGAGCACTGTAGGACGGAGAGTGGCTGACAGCGCAGTGTGTGTAGAACAGCGCCGCCCCTAGGAGCCTGACAGCCACCAACTGTCATGATTACTAACACAGACACACCTCGTGTTCCCAGGAACATGAACCTTAACTTTCAAAATAAAAGAGATGCCCAATTCCCCTTAGTCTTCTCTCGGCAAAACAGCTCATTCTTTCAATATTCCCCCTGACAGAGTTCCAGGTTTTGCTATAAATCTGTAAATTCTCCATTGAACAGGTTCAAGTTTGTCAGTGTCCTGCTTAAAATGTGGGGACCAGATTGACTGTGACCTCCTTATGTGACCTTAAGTATAAAGGAGAGATTAGGACCATGTCTTCACCTCTCTGGTCTCCTTGTCCCAGGCATTGCACTCTCCCCACTATCTCCATCTCTTTCTTTCAGTCTTGCTTGCTCCCCACCTCACACTTTTGCAGCTGATTTTCTAATTCAAATTATGGCATTTTATATTCAACCTCAATAAACGTAATCTACCTAATTCTCGTCTGTTTGAAGCTTCAGAAACTGTTTTTTTTTTTCTTCTTATCCTACATATTAACTCCCCCTTTGAACTCTGAGCATCAGGAGCTTGAATTCTAAATCACCACCAGTGACTGCCAAACACAATCTTAATTCAGGTTGACCCAGATCATTCAGAGATGGCCCCTTCAACTATCACCTGACCACAAAAAAGTATCAGTATCCAAGCCATATTTTCTCACATTGACTTCATGAAGGACTTTGTCAGATAGCTCCATGAAGAATAGATACACTACATCGTTTCCTTGTTCCTTATCTACCAGCCTGGATACCCCGTTCAAAGACAGAAATGAGCTTAGTTTAATTGACTTCATTTTCAGCATGCTCATCCTGACTTAGAGTTCATTACTTACACACTTATCATTTCCCATGATAAACACTCACAGTAAAATCCTTAAAAATGTAGAGTGGTTGGGGAATATTGTTCCAGTTAATGAAATTTTCTGCTAAAAATATTAAATAAAAAGTTTATATATTATCGCATGGATAAATATTCCCCTCCAATGTACAAGGTCCTATTCCTGCTTTACCTTTCTTAGTGAGCTGCTGTCTGAGATCTTCATGCTAAGCATAGATCCTAATCAACAGGCTTGTGGATGCAGGATGAATAAAAACACACCAACCTGAGCTAGCCTCCCGTGTGTTTCTTAAAATTCCTGCTGTAACTCACACTTGGATCATCTTTCTCTTTTTCATTAAAAGAAAATACAGACAAAATTGATACAACAGTTTATGGTTTCTATTAGTAATAGCTATTCTTTAATGAACTCATCAATTTCCCTTATTGTGTTAAGTATTTTTGATGAAGACTATACAAAGACAAAACAGGTAGGTTTTTAGATTTATCATTCTGACAAAGCCTTTGAAGTTTAACATGCTTCCAAATACATTTATATGATTTTTTTTTTTACAGGAAAAAAAGTGATACTGTCACAATGTGTAAAGTAGGGGGTGTATAAAGAAAATTAACCATGATTGCACCCACTAAAAAAAAACATCAGTGGTCAACTACCTCTGTCTGATTTTCAAGGTTAAGGATAATTGGTCAAGAGAAGCTAAACATTTTTATGACAGAGTAGATACTGCTAGCCATTTCCAAAAAAAAAAAGGCAATAATTTAGAATTCCACTAGCAATATATGTAAGTGCCAATTTCACTAACCTTTTGCCAACTTTAGATGGTATATCATTTTAATTCTAATTTGCATTTTTATTAATACCAATGCTGAAGATGTTTCTACGTGGTTGGTTATTCAATTAATTTCTTGTCTATTTCTTTCCTTTGCCAGGCCATTTCTGGATATTAATAATTTTATTATGATTAATGCTAATTAGTTATCCACTAATTGTATTTATTATAAATGTATTAATTTAATAACTAGAGTCACTCTTTGCCTAACATATTTGTTGCACATTTTATTTCTTTTTTAACTTAAAATAATTTTTATTTAATCAAATATGTTTAAATTTTCTTTGGTGGCTGGTTAATTGTGTCCAAGTTTAAAAAGCCAGAGTTGTGCAAAAATAATCAAAACATGAATGTAAATCAGGCACTGAAGTCACTTGGCTACATTTGGGTATGTCTATCATCTATACAATTATCAAAATGAAAATATCAGTTTAAAAACTCTCATAAAGAACTCTTCAAACCTGATACTCACCCTATCATATACAATCTTCTGACTTGTATTTCTGTTAAACATTTTTCTTTTTGGTACTGAGAATTGAGCCCAGGGATATTCTACCTCTGAGCTATACCCCCATCCCTTTTTATTTTATTTTTTATTTTGAAACAAGGTCCACTTAGTTGCTGCAGGTCTCACTAGGTCACTGAGGCTGGCCTTGAACCTGTGATCCTCCTGTCTCAGCTTCACGAGAACTGAGACTAGAGGCATGTGCCAGCCCCTATGATTTCATTTTCATTCAGTTTAAATATTATGTTATTTCCTTGATGGCAACCTTCTTACTTACTATGAAGTAATTTCAAAGCAGAATCAAGCCAGAGTGTAAAATAAAATTGAATGCATATTTTACAAATAGTTGTTTTATTACTATTAAAAACTTATTAGTAAATACTTAAAACATCATATAGACAATTTGGCCAAAGGGGAAAAATGTCAGAAGGATCAGAAATTGGACTTTCCTTAAGACTCTACACTAGCATGTGACCTTGAGCAAGTTATTTTACCAGGACTAATAATATAGAGTCATATAAGTCAAATAAAATACACACACACACACACACACACACACACAATGAAGTTTTTATTGATGATCAAATTAAGGACACTGAATCTACCTTCTAATATATAGAAAATAGATATCTATTTATCAAAACCCAAATCAATTCAATAACATCAAATTGGATTTCTATTTTGAATTCAACCATAGAAACAATATAATAAAAGTTGAAAGAAACATAAAAGAAAGCTTTTGCCCTCTTGTAGACTATCCTCCTTTCTGGATAAAAAGAGCTCTATATAAGACATTTATAAATAATATAATAACAAATCAAACATACAAAACAGTAAGATGATAGATGCTGAAAAGATTATGGAACATTTGGTAGAAGGGCTGAAAGTTGGGTGAAGTCTTGAAGGATGGACTTGATTTGCCTACACGGAATGCAGCAGGATGGTCCAAACGCTCAACACTAAAGACTGATTCACAAACTTTGCTCTTTAGAACTACTTTGCCATTATACCAGACCTATGAAAAGAACTCAGGCAGATAGTTTTCCATCATTTTAACATTGAAACAACAACAACCCTAAGGACACAAATCAGATCAGGCTTCCTTCTTACTGGATTTAAGTGAGCCAGTAATTGCTATCAATTAGTAGAGGGAATGAAATTCAGTAATCACAAGGGATTAATTAGTTTTTGATATAGTACCTGCTTAATGGAGGTTGAAATATAATAACATACAAAATTATTCCCATTTCGAGATTCAAAAGGTTCAAACATCTTTAGAAAAATTTTCTTAATATGAATGACTAAGCTAATTAATGTTTTCCCAGATGTTAAGGAAATACAAGCAAATTACACAAGTAAAAATTAATAGCTACTTAAGTATTCTGGGAATAAACAGGAATATATTTTAAAAAATAAATCACTTTTTTTTAAACTAAGAGGCAGAACGCTTAGGACAAAATTAAAACTCTTTCCATTGGAGTTGGAGCCTACTTTTCCCCCTCTCTCCCACAGCTGGGACCTTTCCCCCTCCACTCAGCTGACCTGGTCTTTATTGTCATTTTTGTTCCATGGAGACTCCCAGCTCATGCTCTTCTCAGGATCTTTGAGCTCACTGTTCCCTTAGAGTCCAAGCCCATGCCTTCCAAGGGTTCAGGACTCTGTAGAAGTGTCAGGGCTTAGCAACCCCTTCCCATGCTCCACGAGGCCACGCCTATGAGAGCACCTTCTTCACAAATCACTCCTCAGAATCAGTGCATTTTTTTCTCTATGGGCTGACTGCACACCAGAATGTAGGCTCTGAAAAGAGGAACCTTATCTCTCTCCCCATCACTGTTCCCCATTGTAGGTAACACTGCCCGGCAGATAGGAAGCAAGTCAAACTACTGCTCTGACAGGAATAGGACTCCAGAACCACAATACATGTCTCCATTAAACATTCAGATTAGCAAACTGCCAGAACAGGCTGCAGCGGGGTGTTAAATTCCATTTCTGGATTTGATTAAAACAAATATTATTTAAAACATTTCAAACATGTTGGTAATGAGAACATTCAGTAATAGTTTCACTATGCAGAGATTTTATGATATAAGAAGATGTTTAACAGAGGAGTTATCTCTGTATTAAAAATTAAACGGAGTCAGGTGTGGTGGCGCACACTTGGGAGGCTGAGACCGGAGGATCTGGGTTCACGGCCAGCCTCAGCTACTTAGGCCCTCCACAACTTAGTGAGACCCTGTTTCAAAATAAAGAATAAACTAGGGCCAGAGGTGTAGATTGGAGGTAGAATACCCCTGGGTTCAATCCCCAGTACCACACACACACACAAATTAAATGGTATCATCAAAATGAAAGACCAACCTGCTGGTCATATCGCTGTTTGACATCCTCTAGCTGCCACAAAAACTCCTTCGATTGCTTCTCACGAAGAGATTTGGATCTAATTAGATCTGCTTCTACTTTTTCCATCTATAAAATTAAAAAATCGAGTTAAAAATTTTTAAACAAAAATATATTCCATATATTTAATATGTCCATTCATTAAAATGACAGATTTATACACCTCACCATTCATAATGATGAATTTAATAGTTATAAAATAACAACATGGAGTCACTATATGACCTAAGAATTTCAGTCCTAGTTAAGGAATGAAGACACACATTCACAAAATATTTAGTATACAAATGTTCATGGTAGCATTAGTGTTAATAACCCTAATGAGGAAACAAGCCAAAGCCCATCAGTTTGTGAATGAATAAACAAAATATGGTATATTCAAGAATACCATTCAGTCATAAGTAGGAATGAAAACACTAATATGTTATCACATGTGTGAACTCTCAAAGCATTACGGCAAGTATCATAAAAGACCACATATTATCTGATTCCATTTATATCAAATTTCCAGAATAGGCAAATCCATATGATAGTGGTTGCCTGGGGTTCCATGGGGAGCTGAAAGTGGAAAAATAGACTTTCTTCTGGGGAAGATGAAAATGTTCTAAAGTTGATGATGGTGATGGTTGCCCAACTTTGTGAATTCATTATAAACTACAAGCAAATGATTAGCATCTTAACAAGTCGGTTATTAAAAACAACAGTCAAATCCAAAGACTCTACCACATCTCTAGGGTCTCCCATGACCATGCCTGTTACCATTCACAGTTAATCTACCCCCACCACCCCAGCACACTTGCCTCTTTGCAGGGCCTATAATATGACAGAAATGTTCTCACCTTAGGGCCTTGAAGCTTTCCCCCCAAAACGTTCACATGGCTTCTTTCTGAAGTCTTCAGTTTTGCTTAAATGTCACCTTTGTACTGAGGCCTCCCAGATCACCCTATTTTAAACATTACTGTACCCCCTCCTGCTCCCGCAGACCACCCAGGCCCATTTCGTGCTTTGTTCTCTCTTACCCCATAGGTTAGATCACTGTATACTTGACTTCTTCATTAGAGCTGTCTTGATGTCTGTCTCCCTCACCCTAATGTAACCCCAAGTGCACTGATGCATCTCAGCCACTTAGCACGATGCCTATACACACTGTGTACTCAAGTTGGTTCAAGACTTGCTGAATGTGAAATTTTTAACATTTAGTGCCAAATTCTTTATAACATACAAAAAAATAAAGTAGTGTTGGATCTCACTTTTCCTGTCACTTCCTTCACATTGTTATCAGTTGCTCTTTTATATATGATAGAAAAGATGTTCTTACAAACAGTATTGAAAAAGCTCTCCATGTCAACAATAGGAAAATGGTGCTTTTCTTCACAGCAGCACAGCATTTCACTTGTCTTTCTATCTCCGCATATCAGGTATGAAGCAGAAAAATACTTTTTCTGAGGCAATTGTCAGTTACTGCGATAGCCATTATATCACTGGCTATTTTTCTGAGACAACTGTCAGTCAATGCGATAGCCATTATATCACTGGCTATTTTATACTACTTATTTTGCTTCACTGCTATGTTGCGCTATATGTTCTTCTCCATGTGGACACAATGCCTCCTTCAGGTTTCCTTTTGGTAAACATTAAGATTAGCTGAAACACGAATAGTGGAGGAAATGGACCCTGAAAAATGGTTCCTTCACAGTTTTTCATGTTAAATTTTTTAAAGTTCAATACATTTATTCGAACATGATTAAGGTTCTAAGAACAAATTTATTTAATGACAAGCAACCAGTTGCACTGCATGAGAATAAGATGCATCTTAGTGCACACTAATGCTACTGAACAAACATCATGTTTCCATTTCTGGTTCTTACACTGAAGTGGGGAGTTTCTAGATAACGGCAAGATATTTAGTTCCCAAGTATTTCTTTGTAAATACCAAGGATCACATTCCTGAAAATGCCAAGCCATCGACTCGACTTCCAAATTCAATGCTTAAAGTTTTATGATTATTGATCTATAGGAGGTTAGTATTGCGGCCAAAATTAATTTTAAGGAATTATTAAAAGAAGTACAGTCAAATGTATTTTTGTTGTTGTTGTTGTTTCTAACTCAAGACTTGGGTTTCAAAGCTCTGTCTCCTCCAATATTAGACCTCAAGAAGAAGGCTTCTTAATCTGTCCTCAGCAATCCACACTCCAGGATCCCTGGCATTTTCAAACAAGTCTGGCCCTTCTTGGTTCTATAGGGTTTGCCCTTTAAACTCCCTACTAGGCCCCTTCATTGTTTTCCTGATCCAGTCAGTCTTTAGGGCCACATCTGGATTCACCAGACTTGGACAGTAGAGCAGCAACAGTTCAGCCTTGAAGCTCGGCATAAGACTTCCCAGGCTAGAAAGCAATCTCATGTTCTTGTCTGTCTGCAGAGCAGAGCATCTAACCTCACCTGACCCTCGTGGTGACCCTGCTCAGCTTTGAAGCCCAGCTGGGGGAAACAGGTCCATGACTGCAACACAACTGTGGAGCATGGCCTGTGGCACCGCTCAACCTGCGCAGCTAAGCAGCAATGTCAGAGACTTTGCCTAGCCTCAGTCCATATACACAAGAGAATACTGTTCAGTTTTTAAAAAGAAGGAATTTCTGTCATTTGCAACAGCATGGATGAACCTGGCTAAATGAAATAAGCCAGGCACAGAAAGATAAAACTGCATGATCACACTCATATGTAGAATCTGAAAAAAATCAAACTTACAGAAATAGAGTACAATGGTGATGACCAAAGTTGTGGACAAGGAGGAGGAAGAAATGCAAAGATGTCCTTCAAAGAGCACAAAGCTTCAGTCAGGTAAGAGGACCGAGTTCTGGTGATCTGTTCCACTGCATGGGGACTACAGTTAACAATGTATATTTTGAAATTGGTGAGAGTGAATTAAATGCCATAAAAAAGGCCAGATGATGAATATGTTAGTCTGTTTTCATCATCCACATTTATATGAATATCAGATATCACATTATACACTGTTAGTACATGATTATGACTTTTCAATTTAAGAAATACTAGTATGAATAAAATTATTTTGAATCTAAAAATCTAAAGGATAAATGGAAGAATAAGCTAAAGCAAAAGGGGAAGAGAAGATAAATTAAGGATACAGTTAGTCCATTTCATATTTTTAAGACAGAATTTCATATAAAATTGATATATAATGCCAGGCATGGTGGTACACACCCATAATCCAAGTACTTAGGAGGCTGAGAGAGGAGGAGCTCAGGTTTGAGGACAGCTTTAGCAAGTAGTGAGACTCTTAACAATTTATGAGATGATGTTTCAAAATAAATCAGGCTAGGGATGTAGCTCAGAGGTTGAATGCCCCTGTGGTCAATCTCCAGTACCACAAAAAAAAAGTTAAAGCCGGGCGTGGTGGCGCACGCTTGTAATCCCAGCATTCGGGAGGCTGAGACTGGAGGATCCGGGTTCGCGGCCAGCCTCAGCTACCTAGTGAGGCATTCTGCAACTTAGTGAGACTCGGTTTCAAAATAAAGAATAAAAACTAGGGCTGGGGGTGTAGCTCGGGGGTAGAATGTCCCTGAGTTCAATCCCCAGTACCGCAAAAAAAAAAAAAAAA
>PVLC010041250.1:0-13439 GCA_004027655.1 Graphiurus murinus | reverse complement strand
TTTTTTTAACAGGGTCTGGTTATGTTACCACTACCACTCACTGGCCTTGAACCTGCAATCCTCTTGTCTCAGCTTCCCAAATGCTGGGATTACTGGAATGCATCACTGTGCCCAGCTACTTATTTTTTAGGTATTGAACCAATCTTGGATAAATTCTGCTGGTTAACAGTACCTAATCATTTTATATGTTGTTTGATTAGATGGTCTTTGCATCTATTCTTATGAAGGTCTGTAATTTTATTTCCTTGTGATGATTTTATCTGGTTTTGGTATGAATGCTTCATAGATTGAGTGTAGTTGAGAGTGTAACCTCTTCTTTTTTTTTTTTTTGTTAGGGTTTGATAGGGTAGTGCTAATTGTTTCTGAACATCTGGTAGAAATCTCCAGTGAATCCATCTGTTCCTGGACCTTTTATTGTGGGAAAATTTATATTACTATGTCAATCTCTGTTCTTTTCAGATTTCTCTATTTCTTCTTGACTTTGATTCATCAGTTTGTGTCCTTCTAGGAATTTATCCATTACATCTAGGTTACCCAATTTGATGATACATCGTTGTTCATAGTATTTCATTTTTTAAACATTTTTATTTATGTAAGATCAATAGTAACATTCCCTTTGTCATTTCTGACTTTAGTAATTTGAGTTCTCCTCCTCCTCTCGACCCCAGTCAATCTAGCTAAATCTTTATCAATTTTGCCTATCTTCAAAGAATGAACCTCTTGTCTTATGTTTATTTTTCTGTTTTATTATTTAATTCTGACATTTTTTAATTTCCTTTCTTCTACTTGAATTTGGTTTAGTTTACTATTCTTTCTCTACTTTCTTAAGGTGGAAAATTAAGCTATTTCTTCCTTTTTAGACTAGCACTTATAGCTATAGATTAACTTCAGAGCACTGCTTTCATGGCACCCAGTATATTTAGAATGTTGTGATTTTTTTCATTAATCTTATAGTATTTATTTAGATGTATGTTGACTTCTATATACTTCAGTTTCCCAAATTATTTCTGTTATTGATTCCTAATTTCATTCCAGTACATTAAAAGAATATATTTTGTATGATTTCAATTCTTTTAAATTTATGGAGCGTTCTTTGTAGAGTAACATATATCTATCTTGGAGAATGAATGCTTCATGTGCTCCTCAGAAGACTATATTCTTCTCTAGTTTGGTGGAATGATTCACAGTTATCATCCTTTTGTTTCTAGTGTGAAACTGCATTTTGTTATAGGACTAGTCTGGTAGTCATGATAAATTCTCTGGTGTGTGTGTGTATGTGTGTGTATATGTGTGTATGTGTGTGTTCCAGGTGGAACTTTAGTGTCTTTGTAGCTTATTTGCCTGTAATCAATGTTGGCAAATTTTGTGGCTATCTTGGTGGTCTATAATGCAGGGATTTTGGATTGTACTTCCAAGCTGAAATGCATGACCCTTAGGCAGGGTAAGTTTGCTGACTGCTCTGAGCAAAGAACATTCAAGTGTGAGCTGGCTATCAGTTTCCAAAGGGTGTGGCACATTGTATCCAGTAGTGGGTGCCTGTCAGTGACTGAGAGCCACATGGGTGCAGGGCTACATTAGTAGGCCCAGCCTAGGTACCTGCAGCATCTGAGGACTGTGCAGATGACTTCACAGAGCCTCCAGGGACTGACCTCACCAATGAAGTCTTCTTAGTTGCTTCCCAGGGCCAAGGATGGGCAGGTGTGGGGCTGAGCATGTTTCTCAAGGTCTCAGGCTGAGCCTTTGGGAATTAACTGTTCAGTTGCTTTGGGGGGGCCACAGGAAGATGGGTAAGCCTGCCTAGCTGCTCCCCCATGGGCCTTTTTACTTAATGCCTTGAGCATTAAGTAAAAGCTGAATAGGGGCTTTCTGAAGTTGGGTGGATGGTTATAGCTGACTGTTTCACTGGGCTTTTATGGGGTAAGCATCTCAGAATAGGGTACCTGGCTGCTTCCTAGGGCTAAGAGTGTGTGATCAGGAACACCTTTCTTTTTCTGGGATAGCAGACTGGAGATGGGGTCACCTGGCTGCTTCCTGGGGCAATGGTGGGTAGTCAGGTCCTCTTGGCTGCTCCTATGTGGTGGGTGGGACCACCCATTTATTTTTCCTGTGATGCTTCTGCACCCAAGCCTCTCAGATTAGGCCACCATGGTGCTTCCTGATGCTGTGAGAAGGTGAGCAAAGCCACCTGGTTATTCATGGGGCTGAGTCAGTGGAGCACTGGTGGTAGCTACCCAGCTGCTTCACAGGACCCCTCATAGTCAGGTTCATAAGATGGTTCTGTGCAACACAGCCTGTTTGAGGGAGGCTACAATGTGATCCTAGTTCTTTCTATAGGGCAGTGCTACAAAGTGGTAACACAACATCTCCACAAACTGGCCTTAGGGCCTCTGGGGCCACAGGATTCTTCAACAGTAAATGCTTCATGTATGCGTCTATGGCCCTAGTGGGGACTGCCCATGGCCTCCGGCTTATCCTCTTCTTTATTTTGTTTTTGAGTTTTTATTATTTATTTTTGTTGTTGTTGTTCTTGTTGCTTTTTTGGTGCTAGAAATTGAACCCAGGGGCATTTTACCTTCAAACTACATCCCCAGCACCCCCTACCACCCCACCCCTGCCTTTTAAATTTTTGAAGCAGGGCCTCATTAAGCTGCTGAGATTGGCCTTGAACCTGTGAGCCTCCTATCTCAGCCTCCCAAGTACTGGTATTACAACACCTGGCCTGCTTATGCTTTTCTTGCTAAGCAAACTCCCTCTTGGCTCAGGGTTGATCTTGAGAGACAGAACAGTAGATACTATGTGCTCCATCTCTTCTGTTAATGCCATCTTGTAACATCATGCTATGTAACTTCTCTATCACATTCCCACTGTACCCTCACAGTGTCTCAATATCTCCTGTGAAATAGCTGTTTGTTTGTTTGTTTGTGTGTTTGTGTGTTTGTTTGTCTTGGTCCTCTTTTATCGAGAAAATACATCAGGCACCTCTGGTCATCCATCTTGCCAGGAATTAAACTAGAGTCATAGTAATTTTAAGGAGAGAAGAGGTGCTGAGGTCCAGAGAAGAGAGCCCAAGGACCCGCAGAACCAGCGTGGGACAAGTCCTCTGTACAAGATTCTACATTTAAAATTATAGAGGAGAGCACTGAGAAGAAGCAGTCTCCTGAGATTGTATGCCATCAGCCCTAGGGGTGGAAAGGGGCAGAGGTTGAAGCAGTAAATACAGTAGGGCACAGGTCCTCTTCCATGTATTTTTTTTCAGCTATCCACCACATAAAGTTCCTGGCATTGGTGGCATTTTAATATCCCAACACCAAAAATGTGCCTTTGCTACCAACTTCTGTAATAAATTTCTATTTTTAGCCAATGATCTTGAGGATCTATATTTCATCTATAAAATGGAAATATTATCCTTGAAGCATTGATTTAAAGATTATATAATATGAACCCGGGCGTGATGGCTGACGCTTGTAATCCCAGCATTTGGGAGGCTGAGACCAGAGGATCTGGGCTCGCGGCCAGCCTCAGCTACCTAGTAAGGCCCTTCGCAACTTAGTGAGACCCTGTTTCAAAATAAAGAATAAAAAATAGGGCTGGGAGCGGAGCTCAGAGGTAGAATTCCCCTGAGTTCAATCCCCAGTACCAAAAAAAAAAAAAAAAAAAAGATTATATGATATGTTTTAGAGACATTTGGCTTAGAGTTGAAATAATAGACCCTCCTCCCCTCAATCTATTTTTTCCACATTTCTCATTCCAATTGCTTAATTTCATATACTCTTCTATTTATGTATAAGGGTGTGGTGGTACACACCTGTAATTCCAGTACTCGAGAGGCTGAAACAGGAGGATTGCATGTTTGAGGTCAGCCTCAACAACTTAGCAAAGCCCTCAGCAATTTAGTGAGACTCTGTTTCAAAGCAAAAAATAAAAAGGGGTGGGGTACATGTAAGTCAGAGGTAGAATGCCACTGGGTTCAATCCCCAGTACCACACACACAAAATATGTATATATACAAAATATGTATGTATATATATGGGTCATATTCTATATTCAAAATATGTATATATATGGGTCATATTCTTCCCATACTATACATGATAATTTTTTGGACTGGCCTGCTATGGAAAAAGGTGCCTTTCTTTACCTATTTATTATAACTATGAAGATATAGAAATTGATTGATAGCTATTTGTGTATATAATCTACATAATTACCATGTATAATTGCCAATATATGGTTATAATTTATCTACTTATATCTCTATATAACTATATGTATTGTATATATTCATATTTGTGCTCTATAAGGTTAAAAAACAGCCCTAAATTTTATTAAGAATCAGCCTTGTTTTCTGACTGCATTCTGATTACAGTTTGTTGCTTATCATGTATTTACCATAGGTGTTACTAAATGGACTTTTATCCTGAAGCTTCATTTGTTAAAAAGTACATTAACATAAAAGAATCCTTGCTAGAACTCCAAGGAAGATATAATACTCCATTTATTTTTAGACATCTAGTAGCAGAAAGCATGTATTTTACTTAAAAGATTCAAAACCGTACTGTTTATAAAAATGACATATGGAAACCTGATTCATTATTTCTAGAACCTAATGGGAAGAATGACTCGCAGAGCAGCCGTTTGAAGAGCTGAGGAATCCTTTTTCAATCAGCATCTGATATTATGTTCGACTTTCTAAAAAACAATTTGAATATTGACCATTTCAAGACAATCACGATAGGGAAGAAATTCAGTCAAAAATGATGCTCAGTAAGGACTAAATAGCTCAGCATATAACATATAGAGAGAAAGAAGAGATAATTTTATAAGAGCCTTATATCCCAAAGTAAACGTTTCTCCAATGTAGCATTTTAGTATTAGATATGTTTTCTCCTTTATACTATAAAGGAACTCACTTTCAACACCCTTGAGTTTAGTATGAAGTCAGATTTGCTTGTTCATTTTTACTTTTGCACCCTTTTCATTCTGCTGTAACTCCATAATCAAATAGCTTGTTCACCCTTCACATGAGTATGGCTCATTCTTCCTATTGTTACTTGGAGAAAAAGAACATTTCTACCCTGATGTGCATATAGTATCCATAATTCTGGTTACATTAATGAAAGAAAACTTCATAAAGTTCCATATTCCAGTTGGAATTTCTTACATTACCAAGGAATCAGCTTTAATGTGCAGAAAAAAAAAATGTATGCATATAATGATTAGCAAGAAGGGTTTCATAAAAACTGATGAACTAAAAGAAGAGGGACTTTTAGGGAAGGGAATGGGAGGAAAGAGAAGGAAGGGCATATGAAGGAAGTAGGGAGGGTAGATATGATTAAAGCAGAATATATGCATGTATGGAAATGTCACCGTGAAATCCATTAATTTGTACAATTAATATGAGTTAACATTTATAATAAAAAAGGATTTCATATATAATCTTATGCTATTTAATTCTCAATCATAGGCCTGTAATGTAACTTATCCAAGGCTAAATGGCTAAAAATCCCACGACTGTCTTCCACTGAGCTAGTACAGATTTAAAAATGTGATTTCTGCAAATGGAAAATTGCCTCTATTGATATGTAACAATTTCATAGCAAGCAAACATCCATGTTTAATTTTTATGTGCTTTCATTTGGATAATATTTCATTTAATATCATGAAATAAGTTCTCTTTGGGGCACAGAGATTTTTCATATGGTCAGCATGATAACCTTTAGATCAGTGATTTGGCATTTCCCAGAACTATCATTTTTCCTTTTCCTTTTTAAGCCAGTACTTCCCTTCTCGGGTTCAGAAGTATTTTTATTCTAAAGAGAAAACGCTCAACCTCCTACTCACTCATTCACTACCAGAGGGCATACAAACCAGTTTTGGTTTTCACCACCTCACCAAGAGAAAATCCCAGGACTGTGTTCCTGTTGCTGAGCTCCACTGAAGGCCCCACACCAGCAGCTCTTACACTCTGGCGTGCATCACAATCATTGGACACCTGGTAGAATGGATCACTGATCAGTAGGTCTGGTCTTGCTTAAAAATTTGTATTCTAGCCGGGCGTGGTGGTGCACGCTTGTAATCCCAGCATTCGGGAGGCTGAGACCGGAGGATCCGGGTTCGCGCCCAGCCTCAGCTACCTAGTGAGGAACTCCGCAACTTAGTGAGACTTGGTTTCAAAATAAAGAATAAAAACTAGGGCTGGGGGTATAGCTCAGAGGTAGAATGCCCCTGAGTTCAATCCCTAGTACCGCAAAAACAAAAAACAAAACAAAATTTGTATTCTAACTACTGCCAGTTTGCCACCTGTGCCAAATCTAGAAGCTACATTCCCAGCCCATTTTATTTTTTGTTTTGAAACAGGGTCTTGTTAGCTTGCTGAGAGTCTCGCTAAGTTGCTGAGTCTGGCCTCGAACCTGCGATCCTCTTGTCTCAGCTTCTCAACTAGTGGGATTATACATTTTCCAGGCCTGGTGGAAAATGTTGAACTCTTAAAAGGGCTTGTTCTTTAGACAAATCAAGATTTGATGAACAGGAGGATCGCAGGTTCGAGGCCAGACTCACCAACTTAGCGAGACTCTCAGCAACCTAACAAGACCCTGTTTCAAAACAAAAAATAAAATGGGCTGGGAATGTAGCTCTGGAGATAGAAAGTCCTTGAGTTCAATCCCTAGTAACACAATACATAAATAATCTTTAAAAATTAAAAAGTTCAACATTTATTAGCAACTCAGTAGGTTCCTATACATTTTTAATCATCTCCAAGTTCATAAGGAGGGGAAGTATTGATAATGGGTTCCACCACTGCAAATATTAAAATAGATTGCAGACAATTCAGAGAGGCAAAAGCAGGTCCTCAATGAGCTGAGGATTACAAGAGAGACTACACAGGGCAAGAGAGAGGATAACATGGCTAGGACTCACACACCCTTTATGGACATCTTAATTTATTCCTCTTCATTCCAAGCCATTTTCAAATGCACTTAAAATGTAACTTCAGCTCCCTTTGTCCCTGGCATATGCACGCCCTGTTATTTTGGTCCTGGAACAAAGCAATATGCTGGTCACTTTGTGTGTAAAGCTGCATGCAAGATAGCTCAGGGAGCAGTCATGAGTAATCTTTATTAAAATTTAAAAATACTTTCTAAAATTTCTAAATACTATCTAAAATACTTTTTAAAATACAATGCCAAAGCATAGTAACAGCCCCAAATAATTTATGGCAAAGAGGAAGGATTTAAAAGCACAAGCAAAACCACCCTGCATTAGGAATTGTAGCTCACCTTGTCCCACCCTTTTCCATGTATAAGAAGGAAACTGTTTACAATATCCAACAAACAGTGACTTTCTAGCACCTAGGTACAGAGAACACATCAGCTGTCATTGCCATTCTCGGGTTTCTTGGCTTCCTGATCCACACTTCTCTTCTCTGAAGCTCTGAAGCCTCTTTCCCAGTTGCAGTTGGAGAACAGAAATTCTCATACCATAATGCAATGAAATTTATTCTCATAGGCCAAAAATAATAGGACTCTTCCTTGACTCAAAAACACTCCCCAGTTCTCATCCCTTGGGCACGAGGGGCCACAGAAGTGAGAAAGGCCTTTGCTGGTTCACACAGACAAGAGTGGTCAGGACCAGCTGTTTCTGATTTCCTGAAGAGAAACCCCACACCATCTGCCCCACTCCTTCCCCTTCCATTAGGAAGAGCTCTGATATCACCACTTAAAACTCAACTATCCCTCAGGGTAAATGAATGCCAAGGCTCCATCGTAACCAGGTGTTTAGTTTTCTATATTTTATCACTAATTACAGACTGAAATGTCCCTTACAAGGCATTTTGGCCATCCGCAAGTAGATAGAGGGAAATTTTATAGAAAGCACTTAAGACAGATTTTCTGGAAATACAGGGGATCTGGTGGGTGGGAGGCATGAGCAAGAGGGAAGTGGCACTTCATAAACACAGCCTTAGAGACTACAGCTCTGCCTCCCCCAGCATGGATATCCCAGCAGTGTCAGCCGAATGCAGAGAGCAAGGCCTCTCCCTTCCCACTGCCCCACCCACTCTGCAGCCAACCACCAGATGCCAGGGGTCTGGGCCCATTTGGAAAAGCAGGGGTGGTTTCCAGTTGTCACAAGACCCAGGGAGTAGCATTTACTAGGCTCCTTTGTTCTCTTTTCAAGCCAGGCAGAAGGTGGTTAAGTCACTCTACCAATGACTTTTCTTGGGTCACACAAATGTCCACTGATTTCCTTAAATGAGGGACTTTGAGTAAACATAACTGTAAAATATAGCTTAAAGCTGAGGTTACCTTAAGGTCTTTTACCTAAGTCTTTTCCCTAAATTTTTCAATTTTTCTAGCTATGTCCTATAAATCAATGTACTGTTGAAGAGAATATAGATTTACATTCAGGGTATCAAGAGCTATAGACGGAACTAGATTCCTAAGAAGAGGCCATCAGTGAACAGAAAGGACTTCCATCTGTAACACAGGGGCCATGACTGGAAGCTGATATTTGGGTGGATCAGATCCAGTGATTTTGTGTTACAGCATGCCCATTTATGAGCTATTTTATCGTGAAAAAGTTCAAATGTGCACTAAAACAGAGAGAAGAGTATAACCAACTATCACATAATTCAGTGTGTATTTCTGTAACATAAGGACATTTTTTTACCTAGCCAGAATATCATTACTAAACTTAATAAATGTCTCAGTCAACATTCCCACTGATATAATCCAAAATGACTGACCACACAACTGAGAGGAAGGAAGATTATTTGCTCAAAGTTTTTGGAGATTTTGAGGTTCAGTTCATATGAGGCTGGCATCTGCAGAGGTGAAGGCATGGTGGCAGGAAGCAGAGAGAGTGAGTGTGCCAAGCTCCACTCTCACATCGTGGAGGCTGGAAGCAGATCGAGCAGGGGAGGAGGAGGGATATATCATCCCCAAGGCCACACTCCAGGGACCCCTCCTTAGCAACTAAGCCCCACTTCCAACATTGCTACCTTGTTTCCGTGAGAGCTGGAGAAATATTCTAAATCCAAACCATTACAATAAAATTCCTTAATATCATCCAACAGCCTACATTCAATCCTGAATTGGAGAGAAATGTTTTTATTTTGCATGAATAACATGAAATTTGATAATGAAAAATTAACTATAGTATTGCTGATACTAAAGAACTATCACAGAGAAATAAAACTCACATTCAATTTGTTTAGCTTTATAAAAATAACATGAAAACAATTAACTAAACATCTTGACATTTATCCCCAATGACCACAGATTACAATAACAATTATGCATGTCATTAAAAGTACACCAGATTCGCGCTGGAATCAAGTGTGTATGAGTAGTCCAGAGATCTGCTAGCAACTTTAGAAGATGTTTATTTCCAAAGAAATTGAGTTGACCTAGATAATATGTGTTCAGAGTCGGGGAAGTGTAGTTGATAGAGTTAAAAAAATTTGAACTTCATCAAACTCCCTACAACCTTCTCTCATTACCTTTGCAATGATATATTGTGTTCTTAGATGAGGAAAATGCTGATATAACACTTCAGCACAACTACAGAAAATTCAGTTGTTTGGGAATCTCTGAAGAGGAATTCTTTTCACATGAAATTGTTGGAGCCTAAAAGGTCAGTCTTGTACCCCATAGCTGTTTAACAAGTCTGCATCTTCCTCCTACTCCCTAAGCCTATTTCAATTTGCTGGACTGCAAATAGATGGAGGTTTAGAAAACAGAGATTCTATTCTCTGTGAACTTCCAACAAATTACATCTATGACTCAGTTTGTCATTTGGGAAACACTAATGGTTATGTAAGAAGGCTTTCTGTGATGTTCCTGCACTAAACTTCACAACAAATTAGCACAAACTCCTTTCTAAAAATAGAAATAGAAAGGATGTACTTAGTTCAAAGGAAAAAGGATGAAATAGAAGGCAAGGGAAGCATCACACACTTAGGTCCTCTTCCACTCTGGCAGTTGGTCTTTGCCAGTAAAGCAGCCCCAGACCTTTGTTCTTATCTGTCTTGTGGGATTTTTTTGGACAAAAATCCAAATTCAAGGATTCCTGAATGCTTCATATGTCTTCTTTAGTGGTCAACCAAACTGGTTTAGAATCCCTCTGAGAAAACTAACCTCTGAAATGTTGATGTCAAGTAATTAGCAAGGTCATAGCATAGCTGGGCAGCTTTTGTTACAAAGCCTCGGCTTCCTGCAAAATGGAAGGAAGGAGGGTAGAAGGGCTGTGCTTGGAAATGGACTCTGAAACCAAAGCACTGGTGAGCTCATTTAAGATTCAAAGTCTGACAGCCCAGCTTTTCCAAACCATGGCAGCTATAAAGGGAATATAATTATACTTAACAGAAGCCACCTGCATTTTGAAGTTGCCCTGAATTTAAAGCTTCTGGGAGACTTAATTAAATTTAATGAAAACCGTGGTTGCTAAACAAAGATGTATTGTAGACCCCACTTAGTTATTCCTAAGGAAATTAAATAGCAATCATGAAGATTCATATTTAATTTTCCCCTTAGTTTTCACATTTAAACCTTTAGATATTAACACCCAAAGTCTATAAATAAGATAATGCTCTCTTCATTAGCTCATAACATTGTCAAACTACTCATCTGTTCTTATAAGAAGCAACAAAAAGGCAAATAGAAGGAAAAAGAAGAGAAGAAAAGTACAGGGATGTTATCCTGGGTGTGACATAGGGTATCATCCTGACTTTCTCTTGAACCACTCAACCCAACTTCCAGTGGTTATTTCTTTTGTTTTTCTAAATGACTCTGTTATTTGCCATAGAGAATAAATGTCCATTAGTTTAATCAAAATGGACATCTAAATCAGTATCAAGGTATGTGGCTCATTATGCTTCCATAGTAATGTTAACCTAGACTTCTTATCTGTAGATACAGTGGTGACCTTCTTAATGGATCTTAAGACTGTAGAGATGCAGTGAAACTTGACACCATGCAGAAAACTCCTCTATGACCAGGGCGGAGAGAAGGAGGAGGTGAAGTAGTCTAGCCTGCCTTCACAAGGGCAATGAAACAGTTAAAAACAGGGTTCTCAAGCATGAATGTGCATCAGAGTCCCCTGGAAGGCTTGTTAAAACACAGATTGCTGGACTCCACCCCAGAGTTTATGATTCAGTAGGTATGGAGTGGTGCCTTTCTGACAAGTTCCCAGGGGATGTGTCAGTGCTACTGATTCAGAAACCATATTTTGAAACCCACTGGTCTAAGATGTAGTGTCTTGGAGGTTTAGAAAAAAAAAACTGATGCATTACTTAGGAAATGGTTTGATAGTCAGTGAATCTAATCCAAAAAACAAAACGTATCATTGAAAAAACTAAGCCACCAGCAAGAAAGTAGATAGGTCATAGTTGAATCCCAGAAATGTGTCCCATAAGGGCAGGGTGAGACTTTTCTCACCCTGGGAAAAATGTCAAAGCTGGTGAGATATCTATTGCTATTAGCCATTTGCTGGACTTGATCAAAACCATGACCCCTAAGGGGACTAGGCAAAAATGTTCCAGAAGGTCCCCAGAGGCTAAGGAATTCCCTGCTGGGATGTGAAGTTTCAGGGTAGGAAACCCGGGCATGCCTTCTACCCTTGAGAAGAATCAGTTGCATCTGTAGGTAGACTAGAAAACACATTCCCTCTCCTCAACCATAATCCACCCCTGTCCCACACAGACAAACTCAGGCCCATTGTGCTCCAGGATTTGATAATTTTTGTGTGTTAGGGTGGGGGGAATACCAGGGATTGAACCCAGGGGCATTCTACTTCTGAGCTACATCCCCAGCCCTTTTTATATTTTTCATTTTGAAACAGGGTCTTGCTAGTTTCTGACAGTCTCACTGTACTACTGAGGCTAACCTCAAACCTGAGATCCTCCTGTCTCAGCTTCCCAAGTACTGGGATTACAGATGTGTGCCACCACACTCGGGTGGGTCTTGACAATTCTTATATAATAAAGCTAAGTATCTGGATTACTGAACTCTACACTCATCTGCCTAGATTTAGAGCATTGTCTACAGTTTTATGAACCATGAAGCATAGAACTATAAAGTGGTGTTATTAAGATACTTTCATACTCATTCTCATCTGACTCTTACTAATCCCATGAGAAGGGCCAAAAGAAGAGTCAAGAGAACAGATCCTCAGAATAACACAGCTGACCGTGAGTCCCCAGTCTTACATTCTAGACCAAATTCCCTCACTTTAAAAAAAAATTTTAACTAACTCCACAGAGAAAGGTGGCTTTATTCTCTCCCACATCACTAAGTAAAAACCAGAATCAAGAGATAATACCAGTAAACCTGTTTCAGCAGTGCACTGAATTTTCTGATACAACATCCCAATTTCCTAAGGCAGTCCTTCCCCTGCCTTAGTAAAAACAGCGTTCTCCAGCATGACAGGGAGCCAAGCACAGGCTGCACAACCACCTGCAGGGGCGATAAGAAGGACGCAGGTACTCACTGGGATGGACCTGAGGCATTTGATTCTATTGATTCTAAATTCTCTTCATTTGTCTGATAGGCTTCTGATTTAAAAAATCAGACTCAAATTCCCTATTACTCTGTTCTTTAGTTTCCATGTGTAAAATGTTTCTGTGGGCACTGGGATTTCAAAACAGTATAAACTTGGTATTTTAATTGCAACATTTAACATAAACAATGCACTTTTTCACACTAGTCAGTTTCTTTTTTACCAAGTTGAAGCATACACTAAGATGTTTCTTATCAGAATCCATAGATTTAAAATCCCAAAGTTAGAAAAATACTAATACCTCACAATCCCAAGTGTGCTTCTCACCCAGTGGCACCTTTACTGTATGAAAATGTTTAGCTGGGCATGATGAAGCACACTTGTAATTCCAGTACTTGGGAGGCTGAGACATGAGGATTGCAGTTCCTTGGCCAGCCTCGGCTGGTCCTCCACAACTTAGAGAGACCCTGTTTTGAAATAAAATATAAAAAATAGGGCTGGGGGTGTAGCTTGGAGGTAGAATGCCCCTGGGTTCAAACCCCAGTACTGAAAAAAGAAGGAGAGTGTCTGTTCATCTTCTTTGAAGTACTCCTTTCTTTCTATTTTTCTAAGGTTTTTTTCCCCCTTGGGCTAGGGGTATACAGCTCAATGATAGTGCATTTGCCTAGTTTGTGAAAGGCCCTGGGTTTAATCCCTAGTACAGAAATAAAGGGAGGGAGGGAGGGAAAGGGGGTAGGTTGGTTAGTTATTTAAGCACCAACTCTGATGTTTATTATGAAAGTCTGCATATTTTAATGGGATATTTATGAATTATTCTATAATGGGAATGGAAGCCCCTGTCGTGTGTTGGAGATTTCCTCAGGCTCTGTTGACACTGGCATGTTAGTTCAAGTACTGGAGGATCACAGTTTCAAAGCCAGCCTCAGCAACTTAGCAAGACCCTG
>PVLC010041249.1:0-13486 GCA_004027655.1 Graphiurus murinus | reverse complement strand
TTGACTTCACAAGACTGAGTTTATTTTGTTTGTTAATTGAATGCTGGCGTCTAAGTGATAGAACAAATACTTTTTTACATGAGGTGGTAAATTAATAAAGAGCAGATAATTTCACTCAGCCAGGTTCTATTTTTCAAGCAATGCTGAGGGTTAGATGCTAATATTATTCTGTTTTAGGCAAAAAGTAACTGAGGGGTGGAGAAATTAATTAGACTTCATGTTGAACAGTAGTGAGACGAAAAGCGATGGATGTGGACTGCAGAGCTTACCCTGCCAGCTACTATTATTTGCCTGGCATTCATTGCCCTTCACTTCAACTTGTAGGTGCTTAAAATATGATAGGTGCAAATGAAACCAGTAAAGTATTTATCACCTCCATGAAATATTTTTATATTGGGAAAGCTATGAATGTATTTCTGGTTATGTAAGAAAGGTTTCTAATTAAGTCATGTGAAGGGGAGATTTTCCATTTCCTAAACCATATAGGATTTTTAAATTCTTTTTGTTATTGACTACAAATTCATCAGAGTTGTATTTTCTTTCCAGTAAAATTAAGAGACCAGTGAAAATATGTTTTGCATGATTGAAGCAGATATCTTAAGTCAGAATGAATTAAGGCAAGGAAGTACATCAATAAAGGCAGGGTGTTGCTAAAAACGGATGTGTGTGTGTGTGTGTGTGTGTGTGTGTGTGTGTGTGTGTGTGTGTGTACATACATGCTGCTCCTTTTAGCTTTGAGAGGATCATACCTATATCTAATTTTAGCAGCGATTCTATAAAGCACAGTATAGCATCCCTTCTTTTTTTTTTTTTTTTTTTTTTTTTTGCGGTACTGGGGATTGAACTCAGGGGCATTCTACCTCCAAGCTATACCCCCAGCCCTATTTTTCATTCTTTACTTTGAAACCAGGTCTCACTAAGTTGCGGTGTGCCTCACTAGGTAGCTGAGGCTGGCCACGAACCTGGATCCTCTGGTCTCAGCCTCCCGAATGCTAGGATTACAAGCATGCGCCACCACGCCCGGCGCATCCCTTCTTAAGAAACAATTTCACAACGCTATGGAGAAGGAAGCCGAAATCATTGAGAATTCCTCATTGCCAGTTCCTGGGCATGGCACTTTACATACGTGTATTCTCTCCTATTTTTCCTAATAACCTAGTGGAGGAAGCATTGTGGCATTTTGAAGCTGGGAAATCGATGACTCCGAGGGGTTCAAACAACGTCGTAAGAAAGTAGCAGGCTCTTACCGGAAGCCTGATCTTATTCAGCACTAAAATCTGTATTTTCTCATTTAAGACTTTTATAAACTCAAAGAAATTTCAATACAAAAATGGGCACAGAAGGCTTTTGTTTTTTATACTACAGATTGACTCCAGGGGCATTCTACCTCTGAGCCCTTTTTATTTATTTATTTTTTTTAAATTTTGAAACAGGGTCTCTCTAAGTTGCTGAGGGTCTTGTTAAGTTGTTGAGGATGGCTGGCCTTGAACCTATGATCCTCTTGCCTTAGCCTCCCGAGTACTGGGATTACAGGCATGTGCAATACGCCTGGCTTATTTTTACTTTCATCAGTCAAACAAATATAACAGAAGCAACGCTGTCAATTATTTGTAAACACCACCTTGGACAGGCCATGGAAACACTCCTTGAGTAAACTTTTTGCCACCTTAACCATTGCTTTGTAGGGAAGCAAAAACATTAAATACATATATTAAGTTAGTCTTACTAGAGTTCTTATATTTTATATATACCTGTGTGTCCTTTTTTCAAAATTAGAAAGTTATTTTAATAAATAATTCTCAGTAACTAAACAAAACCAAAAGTAAATAAATGTATAGATAATCCAGTTAACAAAGTAGTACTAATTCACATATATAGAAAGTTTCTTTAGTTTTATTTCTCATTTGTATATATTTATTGGTTCACCTTACTATTTATTGTCCTAAACATGATCTATCTCTATACTTAATAACATATACAAGTATGTATACATTCAGTACATGGAATCTGTGGATTCAAAGAGAACAGCTACTAATTTTCTAATGTAGAAGACAAGGACTCTATTACTCTCTCAACACTAAAGGTCAGTGGAATCCAACTTTGTTGCATGAGCTATAAGTATGATCTCCAAGTATGGTCTCATTTTAAACAATTTCTGCAATAGTGCCTGGATTTCTGTTGAGCTATCCAATGTTTTGTGATAGACAACCTGAACATCATCCCCAGTTCCATAAGCACTGAAATTTGAACTGGCCTCACAGTCAAGTTGGCTGATGACATTTAAGCCCATAAAACAAATTTTCCCCCTCCAATGTGAATTTCTAAATTTTAAAAATGATAAACACTTACACTCTTTTAAAGAAACACTATATAAGCCCTGTTTGGAAGACTTGAAGGAGGTGATCACTTTGGACAGATTCATTCACATTCACTACAAGGAGAAGCATTTTAAACTCAACAAGCCTGGATTCCTATCAACTTATTTCAAAGCAATGTCTTCCAAAAAGTGCAGACGGACGATGAATTCAGCTCAGCCCTGGGGGCCTGGAGACCAACCAGCCCCCAGTAAGATACATTGACTCATTTTTCTTCCTAGCCTAATATCTTCTCTAGGTGGCAGACTGGTGAGATGGTATCTGGAAGGTGATTTGGTGAAAACAGTGGTAATTTAACAGCAATTTTTGTGGCTACTCTACCCCAGTGGGAGTCATTTCGTTCTCTCGTAAGTAAGCACTTTGATCAAAGATCCAGGTGGGGTGGCTTCTGCGCTCAACATGGAGTTAAGTTGGAGAAATGGGTAAAACACACAGAGCTGATTCCAATCTCACAGGCTTCCCCCTGCACACGACGCGCTGTGGGTACACATGGAAACAATCGGTGCGAGAGTGGAGATGGAGCCCTCTGTGTCGCCATTATCAGTATTCTCTGTCTTTGGCGTTTTCCTATTTGGGGAGAGCTGGTAAACAGATCAGCTCAGAGTGATGGGTGAGACAAGTGATAAAGACAGAGAAAATGACACTAAACTCCCTTTCTTGCCTTCTCTCATTGTTTTCACTTAAAAGGAGAAACACGTTGACAACCACAGTGTTACGATGGGAGAGCCACAGTTTGGTTTTGTGATTCTGTCACTCCCCCCAAACGTTTAAAAAATATTTGGGGGGAGTAAATGAATGGGAAAAAAATGTTCTTAATCCATCTTTGAGAATATGTAGATTAAAAAATAAAATACAAACCTTACTGAATGTAAAAGCACAAATGGGACTCAAATTCATGAAAACTACACAGCATAGCTGGGCCCCAATCATTTATTAATTAGCTTATTTATTAAGTCAAATTCTGTGAGCATATCCTGGGTGCCACCTTGGTTTGCCTAATGGGATTACAAACTTACTATCACAGCAAGACAGAGACCAAGCAGAGGTGGATTTACCATGGGGCCAAAGAACCTTAAGCTTATAGGTAACCTATGTACCTGGCTTTTCTGAACCTCAGGAGAGGCCTTGGAAAAGTGTTTGCTTTGGCTTCATCAAATTTGCAAAAGACATTTAAACTGCAAGTTGTTTTCACTTTCCAGTATATAAAGCTTTCCCTCCATTATATTTTTCTCTCACTGTTGAAACACTGAGTTGCCTCTGAGCATTTAGGGATCTAATGAAAAGAAAGTTGAATCACAGGTTCATTTATATTGTGTCTACTGCAATGTGTAGTTGCACACAGCTGTCCACTTCTGCTTTGGTATAGAAAAAGCTTCCCAGGATGGCTCTTTATTTCCCTTTGCAAATCACCTACCTTGTGACCCAAAGGCAAGTCCAGAAGCCCTAACTTGGTATAAGCATACCTCTTGGCACCTAAAATACACAGCAAGGGCACAACTTTGACACATGCAAGTCCAGAAGTTGGTGTATTTGAAATTATTCCAGCCAATCAGTAAACACATAAAACTGTCATAGAAGAGTTTTTTTTTTTTTTTATGAAAGCATATTCAGAACAAAATTTCTAGCCTATTGATTATATAATGGTGATATAGTGCATTTAAATATAAATGCACTTGGGGAAGGGTTAATAAAAAAAATATAAATGCACAGTTAAATCATTAGAAATGTGATAGATTAGCCGGGCGTGGTGGCGCACGCTTGTAATCCCAGCATTCGGGAGGCTGAGACTGGAGGATCCGGGTTCTCGGTCAGCCTCAGCTACCTAGTGCGGCACTCCGCAACTCAGTGAGACTCGGTTTCAAAATAAAGAATAAAAAATAGGGCTGGGGGTGTAGCTCGGAGGTAGAGCGCCCCTGAGTTCAATCCCCAGTACCGCAAAAAAAAAAAAAAGAAATGTGATAGATTTGTTGTAAATATAATGATAAACTTATTATACATACAATTGTGAATGTATAATTATGTGCACTGTTTTTCTTTATTTGAAGATTTCCCAAAAATGAAGTATGTTAGAATTCTTATATTTGTAGAACTTAGACTTATAGAAGTACTATTATGGGGAAATCAGTAACAATATGTAGGTGAAATATATTTGGAATTTTTCCTGTTTTGACAACATTCCTGAAAAATCACAAGAGCAATCTATAAATCTAAAAAAAATTTCTTTAAGCTTTGGAAAACAATGGTTAATCAAACATACTATAGAAGTGTGTGAAATATTTCTCTACAGAAAATAATATTATAAAATGGTTGACATATGAAGAAACATTTAAATAAAATGCATCCAAAATGGGAGGAAAAGAATATTACAGATACATGTCAGAAGGTAAGCTGATAAAAATGTTCTGACTTTTAAATTTCTGTAATGTATGGGATATTTCTCAGCTTTTTAAAAATTCATAATTCATTAGTTTTTTTCCATTTGAAACAAATATTCACTTTTGTATCTACTTTTTTATTCATTATCTTAGGTTCTTTTTTGATATGATCTTCCAAATATTACAATCCCAAGGCACCGAAGGAATTATATAGAGCTCTAGAATCAAGTATTGTATTGTTCTCTATTCTGTATCTGTAAGATATAAAAGAATAGAAACTCACTTCTTTGGAGAGACTTATTTTATTTTTTATTTTTTTTGAGAGTCTCATTCTTTTATTGCAAATTCTATTATTGAGGTCACTAATAAAGACCAGTACTTGTAACAGACAGCTTGATTGCAAAAATTATGGACATATTTCAAATAATAGACTTCTCTGAAATAAAGTGATTATTTTGTAACTGTGCTATTTTTATTAGTAATTACTTAAATGAAATTTAATAACTATAGAGAGTTCTATTTTAGAAATCTCAGCACTGGGTGCATTAGTCAGCTATCTCTTACTATGACAAATACCTGAAATAATCAACTGTAAAGAAACAAGGTTTATTCAGCTAGGCTTAACAGAAAAATGAAAAGGACAAACAAAACAAAATTATTAGGTTTTTCATAGACTGATAGAAGTAATTCATATGAAAGAAAATTGAGGGCAAATAT
This sequence comes from Graphiurus murinus, assembly GCA_004027655.1. Taxonomy (NCBI): domain Eukaryota; kingdom Metazoa; phylum Chordata; class Mammalia; order Rodentia; family Gliridae; genus Graphiurus; species Graphiurus murinus. Next base: position 8,019 of record PVLC010041249.1, on the reverse strand, counting down.
AAGAAAATATAACAAAATGATAGAGACCTATAGAGCAATAGTAAAAGGTCTAATGTTGATGGCCATTGTAGAAAAGACAGATAATAGGGCTCTCAAGAAATCATAGAACTGTTAACTAAAAATCTTCAAATTTCAGTTAAAGAAAGAAAATTACAAATTCAAATAGCTCACTAAAAATTAACCAGCCTAAATACACACCAAGCACATTGTAGTTAAACTGATTAAAGCTGAAATCTAGTAAACAGAAGAAAGAAAGTATATTTGATATAGGGGAAACGTGACTGTACTTACCTCCGACTTCTCATCAGAAACAACAGAAAGGAGGTCAGTGGGTTGCAAGGAAAAATAAATTTCCAACACAGAATTCTATATTCAGCAAAATTATCTTTCAGGGGTGAATATAAGCCAGGTATGGTGGCTCATACCTATAACCCCAGTACTTGGTAGGCTGAGAAAGGAGGATTGAAGATTTGAGATAAGCCTCAACAACTTAGCAAGACCCTCAGCAACCTAGTGAGACTGTATTTCAAAATAAAATATAAAAAATTGGGCGGTGTGCCTCAGAGGTAAAACTCCCCTGGGTTCAATTTTAGTACAAAAAAAAAAAATGGATGAATACAAACTAATGACATTTTGAGTTAATTTTTTAAAAAAATAAACAAAATGTTTGCCAGTAGACTTGCATTATTTACTAATGACAAAAGAAATTATTTAGGGTAAAGGAAAATATGACCAGCTGGAATTCACATCATCTGTATAAATGAAGAGAATTTCAAAATGGAATAAATTGACTAAAGTTTTCTAAAAGTTATCATTCCTCTAAATTTCTTTAGGATACATATGGCTCTGTGAAGCAAATATTCTTATATTGTATTCTGGGGCTTATAATGTATGTAAATGAAAACTGTAGCCTCAAGGATAGAAAGAGGTTATAAATGGAATTATGTAATTGCGAGGATTCTATATTTTCCAAGATGTGGCATAATATCAAATCTTAAAGTTAAGGATGCATATTTTAATCTTTGGAATAATCTCTAAAAATAAGTACCAAGATACATACCTAGGAGCTCAATATGTATACTAAAATGGAACTAAAATATTATATTGACTGAAAAGACAGCAAGAAAAGGGTAACAAAACAATTAAAACAGGAAGTAAAGGAGCACAAATGAGAGAATGACATCAAATATTCAATTAAAAGATAATGGACTAAAAATTGAGTTAAAAGGTAGAGATTTTCAGAATAGCTGGAAAAATGAAACCTACAAGATGTTATCTATAGTAAATGTGTTATGAAGACACAAATGGATTGAAAGTATGCAGGAAAAGAAATACAATATGTATACAGTAAGCCTAAGTAAGGATGTTAGAGTGGCTGCATGTAATATCAAATAAAGTAGACTTCAAGATAAAAAGTGTCACCAGAGAGGACAACAAAATCAAAGCTCTAAATAATCCTTGAGTTAACAAAATCTAACAAAAATTGTAAAATATTGTTATTGAATTCTTACAAAATTAATTCCATACTGTGTGTAATTTTATCCTTTTATGTGTATGTGTGTGTGTGTGTGTGTGTGTGTGTGTGGTACTTGGGGATTAAAATCAGGGACATTCTGCCTCTGAGCTACACCCTCAACCTTATTTAAATTTTTATTTTGATTCAGGCTCTCATTAAGTTGAGAAGAGCTTCATTAAGTTGCTGAGGCTGGCCTTGAACCCAAGATCCTCCTGTTTCAGCCTAACAAGTACTGGGATTACAAGTATGTACCACCACACCTGACTTTATGATATCTTTTAACTGGTTAACCATATGCAGGAAAATGGAAATAAACCCCACTTTCTCACCCTGCACAAGAGTCAACTCAAGGTGGATCAAAGACCTAGAAGTCAGGCCAGAGACCTTACAGCTAGCTACTTGAAGAGGGCATAGGACCAACACTACAACACATAGGCATAGGTAAAAACTTTCTCAATAAGACCCTAAAAGCACAAGCAACTTAAGGAAGATCAATACATGGGACTGCATTAAACTGAAGAGCTTCTGCACAGCAAAGGAAACTATCAAGAACCTTAACAGAGAGCTCACAGAGTGGGAGAAAATTTTTGCCAGCTACTCATCTGATAGAGGTCTAATATCTACAATATACAGAGAACTCAAGAAACTCACAGCTAAGAAAACAAATAACCTAATCAAAAATGGGCAAAAGATCTAAATAGACACCTCACAAAAGAAGAAATACAAATGGCCAATAAATGTATGAGAAAATGTTCTACATCATTAGCAATCAGAGATATACAAATCAAAACCACCTTGAGATTTCACCTAACTCGAATCAGAACGGAAATCCTAAAAAACAAACAACAACAAATGCTGGCAAGGGTGTGGAGAAGTGGGAGCCCTAATACATTGTTGGTAGGATTGCAAATTAGTGCAACCACTTTGGAAAACAGTATGGAGGACTCTCAGACAAATGGGAGTGAACCAACCATTTGATCCAGCAATACCACTTCTGGGTATCTGCCCAAAAGATTGGAAACCAAACTAACAGACCTATGCATGTGTATCAATGTTTATAGATGCACAATTCACAATTGCCAAACTATGGAAATAGCCAAGATGTTCATCGACAGATGAATGGATTACAAAACTATGGAATATGTACACAATGGAATTCTACTCAGACATAAGGAAGAACAAAATCATGTTATTTGCAGGGAAATGGATGCAACTGGAAAACATTATGTTAAGTGAGATTAGCCAGTCACAAAAAGTAAAAAAGCATATGTTTTCCCTAATATGCAGATGCTAGGGAGAATATGGGGCATATGAGGGACTCTAAATGAAAACAGAGAAACCCTAGATAAGCAAAGAAGTTGACTTAACTGAAGTTGATGGTGGACGAGGTGGGGGGGGAGGGGGACACCCTAATGCACATGATGTACTCTCAAAAATATATCAAAGTCAATCACTAAATTGAACTTGAGAAGGAGGGAGGGGGAGGGAGTGGGGTGGGAATTGGGGAAGGGTTAAATTAGAAATGTGTGCATGTATGCCTTTATCAGCTTGTACCTAACAAAGATGTATGATTACAATGCACCAATTTAAAAAAAAAAACAGTAATTTTCTAATTTTGTTTGTCCTCATTTATTTACTTATTTATTTTGTTTTATCCTTTGTACTTTTGGTGTGATATCTAAACATCCATTGCCAAATACAAGGTTTACCCTTCAGTATTCTTCTGTGAGTTTTATAGATTTTTCTCTTATAGTTAATTATTGAATATATGATGAGGTAGACTCTGAACCTCATTCTTTTGCTTGTGGATATCCAGCTGTTCTAGGACCATTTGTTAAGAGTTCCAGTTCCCTTCAACTGACTCAACAGCCATTGAAAAATCATGATAAAGCTTTATTTGTGAACCTCAATTATATCTCACTAATCTCTAAATTTGTTCTTAAACCAGAACCACCAATGTCTTGATTACCACAACTTCTTGGTGAGTTTTAAAAACAGAAAATATAAGTAGTATGTTCCTTTTCAAATTTATTTTGGCTTGTTTTGGTGCTTTTTGTTTCCATTTGAATTTTAGAAGCACCTCAATCTACACAAAAAAGTACAACTGGGATTTTTGAAAGAATTGCATTGAAATGTAAGTCAAGTTAGGAAATATTGGCATCTTACTAATATTACATATTCCAATCCATGAACATGGAGTATTATAGTTCCCCCCCCAAGATAGTTTAGTATCTCCTTCTATTCTTAGTTTTTTTTTGTTGTTGTTGTTGTTGGGGTTTTTTTGGTGTTTTTCTATGCAACTTGAATTTTCTCAGACTTTTATCCTCTGTATCTGTTAAAGTTTTCATGTGGTTTTTGTTCTTTCTTTTATTAAATGATGTATTACATAAACTAATTACATATATACCATGAATTTTACATTCCTGAAATAATTTTCATACTTTGTAGTGCATAATTCATTTTATATGCTGCTGGAAATGGTTTGATATTATTTTATTGGAGTCATTTTATGTCTGTATTCCTGAAAGATATTGATACATAGTAGTTTTCTTGCTGTATGATATATACTTCTTTGAGTATTAGGGTATTACCACCCTGATTGAATGAATTAGAAAATATTTCTTCATCTTTTGAGGGGAAGAGTTTGTAAGGGAATATTTGTGCTGATTCTTTCTTAAACATCTTGTAGAATCATGAAGACTGCTTTGCCTGGGTTTTCTTCCTAGGAAGATGTTTTATTATTCTTAAGTAAATTTAACATATGTAATTTTTAAAACCTATACTATTTTCTATTCCTTTTTTGTAGTTTATATATTTATAGGAACACATTTACTTCTTTTTGGTTATCTAAGCTGTCTGCACACAGCTTATATTTCTTTTTACTTCTATTTCTGATTCAATTTAAGACATTTGAGTAAATATCCACCCAAACTGCCAATATTAAAAAGATGAGTGATAAAACCAAATCATGGACACTATAAAGCAACAGAACTCCCATACCCTACTATTAGGAGTAAAATTATAGAACATTTTTTAGATAAATGTTGGCATTTTTTTTAAACTGAGCGTTTACCTATGCTATGCCCAATACTTCCACTCTTAGCTATTTATCAGATAAATATATAAACAAATATATATTTGTTTTTCTATATATAAAAACAGTGTTTTTATATATACACACACACAATTTGTTTTCAGGCAAGTTTATGTTATCTTTATTCTCAATAAACTGTAACAACTCAAAACTGAAATAAAACAGTTCAGGTTTCCATCAATAGGGGAATCCATAGACAAACTGTATATATTGTAATAATATTCTCCTGCCCTGTCCCCCCACAATGAAACATGAAACATGAAACATGAAACAAAATGGATATATCAAAAAATAGAAAATGAAAAAAGAGAAATATAATGAATGCATGCTCTGTGACATTCTGAAGTTGGATATACATTTATCGGGTGGGGGGAGCAGAAGTATGGTTGTCTCTGACAGTGATGGGAAGTGACATCAGGGAAATTTCTTTGGTGATAATATTCTGTTCCATAGATTGATTTGCTCGGGTGAATGCATTAGTCAGAAGCCCTCAAATGGCATACTTAAGATTTATGATTTTTAATATATGTTATTTTACCTCAAAGAAAAAGAATCTCAAACAAATATTGAATCCTAGTTATCTTTCTGTCTCAGGTGGAGATACTGATTTGGAACTTACTTTGATATGCATAAAATCATCAGATGGATTGATGGATGGAAGGACAGAGGGTAGAGGCATAAAAATCTGACAGAGCAAATGCATTAGAATGACAAATGGAGAACCACATTGGGGTATGTGGATATTCACTGTAACATCATTCCAACTTTTCTGTAGGTTAGAACATTTCCATAATCACACTTTGGGGGAATGAAAGAAAATACAGGCCAGTGTTTAATAAGTTCACAGTCTGGAAAGACACGTGCAAGCATGCAACTGATCCACCATTGCATAGTGGCATGGAGAAGAACGTTCCTTCAGGGACAAGATTCCAGGTCATGATGGAGATGGGTTGAGGTCACAGATGGGCTGTGGAGTTTAGGCTGGATTCTCTGCAGTTGCATGAAAGGGCAACAATGTGTTTCCAGCCTTCTCTTTTCCAGGGGATGCTGGGACTGTGTGGAAGGACCGGGATATGGCAGCAATGGCTGTATCATTTCCATAGCTACTAGTGCGACCATCTTGAAATGAGCATTGCTCACTAGATAATCTGTGGTTGCTGAAAAGGATCAGCCAGCTGCCCCAGGGCACATTCTAGGCTCTACTTGACCAGAAGGAAGCTGAGCCAGTGTTGGCAAGGCCAGCTGCTGCCTCTCAGCAGGACTAGAGCCTAGAAATACTCCTTTGCGTTGGGGAGCGCACTATGACAGTAGACACTGTCTCATATATACATATATATATATTATTTCTTATAAGTTTTCATCTTTTGCACAAAAGGTTTTCAGGATATCTTAACGAGTACTCTTTGAAAAAACATTCAATGCAAATGACATGGAAGGAGTACTAAGACAGTTTTGAAATAGAGCACTCAAAAATTCTTATACTTAAGCCAAGCTCCACGGTGAAGAACTTGAGATTGTTTTATGTTGACCTGGGTGTAGGACTGAATTAGGAACACATATTGTTGATGATGTGTTTTTAAACCAAAGTGAGCCAATTTAGAAAGAAAATGCACTTTTTCCTTTTTACTGCATTACTTAAACATACGTACAAATGAATTTCCAAATGACAATGTAAAGCTCTCATGTAGCATTAGTTGAATGTGAGTTGTTCAGATGCGTGTATAAACACTCAAATATGATTTTGAGAAAGATTAAGTTAACTTTAAGATTGTTTCAGCCAAGCACGGTAGCACATGCCTGTAATCCCAGTACTTGGGAGGCTAAGACAGGAAGATCCCAGATTCAAGGCCAGCCTCAGCAACTTAGCAAGAATCTGTTTTAAAGTAAAAATTAAAAATGGATAGGGGTATAGCTCTAAAGTAGAATGCCCCTGAGTTCAACCACAGAACCACCCTCCCACACCCAGATTCCTTTATTTTTCAAAAGTTAATGAAAATTCAGATGCAGTAGTATTTGGCACACCTATTGGAAGAAAAACGAAGGCATATAAAAATATACTATGTGATAGTGATATGCATAATTAATTTTGAGGTGACAAAATGAAGTGACCCAGGAACAGATCCCAAAAAGTGTCTTGCTATATAATACTGTTCTTAGGCATTCCAAAAAATATACCCAAAGGACACAATGATGACAACTCACCCAAGACGTCAGCGCTATTTGAAATCAATGTTGAAGACTCAGTCTTTCACCTATCACATTCACCCCATTACTATGAATTCTACGTGGGTTTTCAGTCTCTTTGCTCATTTCTAAATGAATTTATTGCAATGATGAATATGAAATAACAGTGAGCGATCATTATTTATGAACTCATTTCCAGCTCTGAAACAAATATGTTTCCCAAAATATGGAATGCCACTGCTGTTTTGATAATGGTGTAAAAGACACCAACATGTTCATATCCCTAGATATCTGAATATGCAGTTGACTAAGAGGAATACTGCAAACTGTATGAGCCCTCTCCTTGGAAATGCATCTTCCCTGTGGGCTGGTTCTTACATCCACACTGAGGAGTTAATCACGCGCCATTGGCAAGAAACCCATGCAGTCATTTTCACACTGACATATAGTGTCTACGGCTCTATAGATTTTTCAAAGGAAATAGATTCAAGCTCTATCAGACTGATGGCTTAGGAAATAATAATCACAGATTCTTCTCTTTAGAGCCATTTGTCCTTTTGCTCCTGATTTTCATCAATTCTCTGTAATTTTCACCCACTCTGTCTCAGGATCATGAGTTATCATTGGTTGCCACTGGAACACTCCAGGGCAATTTGTCTTATTGAAACATGGGCTGGCCTCATGGCTGTGAATAATCATTCACTCTCTAATATATCATATATTCTCAAAAATCCCCCTCTCTCCTGAGGATGACATAATGCTGTCTTTGAGCTGATGAGGCCAGAAATTGTGTTCTTGCAGTTGGAAGAGCACTATAGACAGCTATTTTAGCATGTTCATTCTTTAAAATTTGCACCGGATTGAAAGCATTTTCTGAAAACCAAACAGTTAAACCAGACCCTTGTAGAAGAATAAGAATAATTTTGACTCAGAAAAGAGCTAGAGAGCAATCTGGAAGTGGTACTGGAGTAGACAAAGCTCAGTTATTGAACACACCCACCCATTCCCTGTCCTCTTCCCTTCTTTTTTGACTGGATCTAATTTTGTTGATAATGAGTTGATTTGAAAGACTCTTACTTTGTTAATTCTATGAGGGTAAAATGTGTTTTCTCTTCTGCCAGAAATTTTATATTTAAAATGATATGTGAAGGATATTAATATTTTAGTGATTATATGTATGGCCAATATCCTGGCATAAAATACTTAAGTTCTTTTTTTTTTTTTT
>PVLC010041248.1:0-13466 GCA_004027655.1 Graphiurus murinus | reverse complement strand
AAAAGAGATAAAGAGGAGAGTCAACAAACTAAGAAAGAAATAAGAAGGCAACCAATCATCCAAACAAACAAATAAATGAAGGCAATACAAAACAAAAACATAACACAAAAACAAAAAAAGCCCAAAAATCAAAAAAATAACAACAGCAACAACAAGAAACAAAAACAAAAACCCTGCTAGTTTGTAAGTACAGAGCTGACTTGGCCTCTGCAGCCCTTTTGGATCTGTGTGGATATTTTCAAATTTTAAATGTCTGCTCACTCTACAGGCATTTTCCAGAGTGCCTGGAAGTTCTCTATGCCCTCCTGTACTTCTGCTCTTATTCAATCGCTTGAAGGGCGGGTGACTGAGTCTGCACTTTGTATAGGGGGTCCCTGCACCCCAGGGGTGCAATTTAACTTACAGATCCCTGCTGCTCTGGTTCCAGTGGGAGGCTTGATCTGAGGTGTCCTCGCCGCAGGCTTAAGATGGTTGTTCCAGGTGTTCTTGATCGCTGTTGATCCTGTGGGGGTATGCAGCCTGATTAGGGTATGGAATTCTGTAGCTGCTTATTCCACTTCTGCTCATTGGGTGCGTAGGAGGTCATTGGAAGTCTTGGTGCTAATAGACGCTGCTCTTGGCAACTGGCAAGATGGCAGATGGCAAAATGGCGGATGGCAAGATGGTGGCACTGGTTCCTTTGTTCTCTCTGGGTTCTGTTCAGCTGCTTTTGTTGGTTTATTCACTTTTTTTGCTGCTTTGCTTTTCTTTCCTTCCGTCAAAAGGCTGCTTTTGGGTCAGTTTTGATTCAAGCTCTGCAGTGCAGTTGATCACTGCTCCGGCTCTGGAGGGAGAGGCGAGCTGGGGTGGTCCCACAGGGACTTACGCTGGTCGTAACACATGTTCTGGTCACTGTGGAAGGTGTGGGGATCCACCGCCTGGTTAAAATGTTAAATTCTGGAGTCACTTACTCCACTCCTGGTCGCTGGGTGCATAGGAGGTTGCTAGATATCTCCATGTTAATTGATCCCCATGCTGGTGGATTAATGGCTGCGGCCACATGGATGGGCTCCTTTGCTCTCCCTGGTCAGCTTTCTGAGGTCTCTTTAGGTGTAGTTCAATTTTCATTACTTTCTTGACTTTTTGTTGCTTTTTTCTTCTGTCAAGAAGCTGCTTTTAAACCAGGCATGGTGGCACATACTTGTAAGCCCAGCATTTGGGAGGCTGAGACTGGAGGATCTGGGTTCATGGCCAGCCTCAGCTACCTAGTGAGGCCCTCCACAACTTAGTGAGAACCTGTTTCAAACTAAGGAATAAAAAATAGTGCTGGGGGTATAGCTTGGAGGTAGAATGCCCCTTAGTTCAATCTCCAGTACCGCAAAAAAAAAAAAAAAAAAAAGAAACTGCTTTTATGGCAGATTTGATTCGAGCTCACAGCACCTGAGGAGAGGTGTTTCACTCAGACGCCATCTTGGGCTCTCTCCTATTTTCTTCTTCATAGTTACTTTGATTTAATTCATTTCTCTTTTTTGGTTTCTTAAAGTGAACATTTAAGTCATTGATTTAAGACTTTTCTTCTTTCTTAATATGAGTATGTAATGCTTTGGTTCCCTATAAATATTGATTTAACTAAATCCTACAAGTTTTTATATGCTATAATGTTTTCAGTAAGTTCACAATATATTCTTGTAATATTTGACTTCTGATATATTTAGAAGTGTGTTATTTAATGTCCAGTGATTTTCCAGATTTCTGTTACTGATTTTCAATTTAATTCCATTTGTGTCAAAGAACGTATTTTGCATGATTTGAATCCTTTTAAACTTACCAAAACTTGCTTTATGGGCCAGAATATGGTCTACTTTGGTAAATCTTCTATGTGAATTGAAAATAATGTACATTCTGCTGCATTTCAGTGGACTTCTTAAAAGTCAGCTAGGTCAGGTTGGTTCATGGTACTTAAGTTGTCTATGTCCTTGCTGATTTTCTGTCAACTTTTTTTATGAATTATTGAGAAAGGTCAGAGAAATTTCTGACCACAATTTTCAATTTGTCTGTTTCTCTTCTTAGTTCTGGAGTAGTTCTTCTTTAAAAGGAAGAAAAATAAAAATTCTTCAAAGAAAAATAGTTGTTTAAAGGTTGAATAATACTTGGATGTTCTTATCATATTAATAATATTTTCCTCCTGTACATTTTCTCAGCATGGGTAAATAAATCAAACTTCTTGTTTATATGGTGAAATATTGAATTTTATGAACTGCTTTATTTTATAACTTTTGTGAAACAGGAAAAAATCCATTAAGTATAAAATTCTGGAGAAGATTATTATTTCTAATAATTGAATTGTAATGTAGAAGTAGGCATATTTTTACAAACTCTCAGAAAATACTTTTGCATACCTACTAAATGGAATCAAAAGTGAATCCAATATATATCTCATCTTCCAGCAGCTCATTTGGACTCAAAGCAAAATGAGTATGAGCATGATGTGCTTTAAGGCATCCTGGGAAAGGCCCTTCCCTAAAGTTGTTTTTACCCTACTAGTTCATTATCTTAAGTCATTTGGACCACTTTAACAGAATACCATACACCAAGTGGCTTATAAATAACAGAAACTTTTTCTCACAGTTCTCTAGGCCGAGAAGTCAATGATCAAGGTGCAGATTTGGCATCTGATGAGGGCTCACTTTCTGAGTAATAGGTAAATCTTCTACCTGAATCTTCATGTGATAAAAGGCATAAGGCAGCTCTTGAGGGTGTCTGTATAAAGACACTACTCCATTCATGAGAACACCACCCGCATAACCTACCAAATGCCCCATCTCCAAATATCATCACACTAGGGATTAGGTTTCAACATATGAATTGGGGAAAGGGGTAAGTATTCAGTGTATTGTATTAGTTAATTAATCCACAATTCCACTAGTCCTGATTATTAAGAAAACATTTGCTATTAAACTATTAAAACTCCATGGAATAATTACACATTTTAATTTGTCAATGATTATTATATACCTTAATATTAAAATTTGAAATATCTCACTTTAGAATAATTATATTTTGATCTCAGAGTGGAAAAAAGTTCTGAAAGAGAGAAACTGACCAGAAAACACAATTAGTTCTGATATATATGGAACTCTTGGGAAGAGTGGGAAGAAACAGTCCCAGAATTCCTCATAGGGCTTATATTCTAGTGGGGGAGGGAGCAAAGAATGAAGCAGACAATGAACAAATCAATGTTATTTAACATTTTAAGTAGTGTCAAATGTCATGGTGAATATGAAATTTGTGGGGAAAGGAAATGTGACTTTCAATTGTTTTCCAGGAAAAAATCCCTCCCATGAGAGTCCTCAGGGAAATGAGAGAGCAAGCTTTACTGGTATTGGGAGAAAAGCACTCAGGGCAAAGAGAGGAGCAGATTCAGGATCCCTGTTTGCAGATCAGGGGTAGTACAAAAACTTTTTCTTTTCTTTTTTTACATGTTCAGGTAAGAGCAGAGTCCTGTATGATGAAGGGGCATTGAGTGAAACTGGAGAGGTAAAATCAGGTTGAACACATTGGATTTGATTTTAAGTGGGACAGAAAGACACTGGGAAGATGTAGTGGTTTGAATCTCAGCAGTGGATAAATACATTGTCATGGATTTATCTGGGTGGTGGCCCAGGCCCAGGCCTGTACAGTGTGACTAGAGAAGGTGGGTCCCTGGATTGTATATGGTTCCTCTCCTCACTTGGTCTTTTGCTTCTGGCCTCCATACTGTGGGGAAGGAAGCCTTGCATGCTCTCCATTTCCTGCTGCCATGCTTTGAGCTCTGTTGATCCACCCTCAGATGGACTGAACTCAAAATCACCAAACTCAGAGCAACTAAATCGTCCTTCCTTTAAGTTATGTGGCCAAGTCTTTATATTATAGCTGTGAAAACGCTAACTAACATTACACTCCATCCTTGGCCCCTAAACCTCACAGTCACCTCACAATGCAAAATGCATTTAGGGCATCTCCAAGAGTCCCCAGAGTCTTAACACTTCCAACATCACTCAAGTCCGAAAATCCAAAGTCTCCTTTGAGATTCAAAATGAACTCTGTTGTGAGTCCCTGTAAAAGAAAATAAAAATCGAATTACATATATTCAATGTACAATGGCAAGGAGTAAATATTTGCATTCAAAAAGGAGGAATAGGTCCATAGAAAGAAGGAAACCAGAGGAGTGGGATCACAGCTATATCTAAGTTTAACCATGTGGATTATGAGTCTTTGGAACTATTTTATAAAAGGAAATTGGAAGGGCCAGAATTTTGTCAGAACAGCAGGCAGTAGAGACCATACTCGGGAGATTTGGGAGAACAAAAAGGATTCCATAGGAAAATGGAGTAGAAGCTATGTGTGTTGTTACACTTTGGCAAAGAACTTTTAGGCATTTTTCTCACTTCCTGAAACTTTGTGTGAGGCTGAATTTAAAGATGATAGGCTCTACAGAATCAATGCAACCCCTAAAAAAATACCAATGTCATTCTTCATAGACCTAGAAAAATCAGTCATAAATTTCATATAGAGAAACAAAAGACTCAGAATTGCCAAAGCAATTCTCAGCAATAGGAACTATGCAGGAGGTATCACAATTCCTAACTTCAAATTATACTATAGCTCTATAGTAATTAAAATGACATACTATTGGCACAAAAACAGGCACATAGAACACAATGGAACAGAGTAGAAGATACAGAAACAAATCCACACACTTACAATCAATTGATCTTTGACAAAGAGGCCAAGCACATACACTGAAGAAAACACAGACTTTTCAACAAATGGTGTTGGGAAAGGTGGTTATCCATTTGTAGAAAAATGGAACTAAATCCACACCTCTCACCCTACTCAGGAGTCTATTTGAGATGGATCAAAGACATAGAAGTTAGACCAGAGACGATGAAGTTACAAGAGGAGAGCATAGGTTCAACACTCCAACATATAGGCACAGGTAGAAACTTCCTCAGCAAGATCCCCCCAAACTCAGGTAACTAAAACAAGAATTAATAAGTGGGATGGCATTAAACTAAGAAGTTTCTGTACATCAAAGGAAGCCATCAAGAATCTAAAGAGAAAGCCTACAGAAGACCTTTACCAGCTATCCCTGTGACAGAGGATTAATACCTAGAAATATACACAGAACTTAAAAGACTTTACACTAGAAAAACAAATAACCCAATCAAGAAATGGGCAACTGAATTGAATACATACTTCACAAAAGAAGAGATACAAATGGACAATAGATACATGAAAAATGTCAACATCATTAGCAATTAGGGAGATGCAAATCAAAACTACACTGAGATTTCATCTAACCCCAATCTGAATGGAAATCATCAAGAAGTCAAATAACAATAGATGTTGGTGAGGATGTGGGGAAACAGGAACTCTTCTACACTGTTGGTGGGATTGCAAACTAGTTCAGCCATTATGGAGATCAGTGTGGAGATTCCTTAGAAAACTGGGAATAGATCCACCATATGATCCAGCTATACCACTCCTGAGTATCTTTCCAAAAAGGTTGAAACCAAAGAACTACAATAATATATGCATACCCATGTTCATAGCAGCACAATTCACAATAGCCAAATTATGGAACCAATCTAGATGTTCATCAACAGATGAAGGGATCGCAAAACTATGGGAAATACACACAATGGAATTCTACTCAGCAACAGAGAAGAAGAAAATAATGACATTTGCAAGAAAATGAAACCAGGAGAACATTATGTTAAGTGAGATTAGCCAGTCTCAGAAAGTGAAGGGACATATGTTTTCTTTAATGTGCACAAGCTAGGGAGTAACTGGGATACCAGAGGGACTCCAGATAATGGAGGAGAAACCTCAGTGGAGCTAGGGAATTGGTCTAAGGGAAGGGGATAGGGAATATTGAAGTTCATTATTGGAAATACTAGCATCAATGATATGAATGTATATGAAAATCCCAATGTCAGTCTCAGTATTCTGTATGGGAAGGGGGGAGATGTGAGATGGGGGGAGGGGGGACCAAGTGCTGTGTGCATGTATGTCAATGTCAACATGATATACATTATGATGTGAGACCATAATGCACCAATAAAAGCACATAAAAAATGTAAGAAGAAAAAAATGAGAATGAAACAAAAAAAATAAAGATGAATGGCTGATTAAACTGGCAGAAGATATCTTAAAGCAGTAAAATATTCAAACTGCTTTATGGATATAGCTGCCCATGTTCAGTGAATTTTGAGAGCAGAAAGTAAAGCAAAGAGACTTTATAGATTGGCAGTTTGGCCAAACAGACATGTATAAAATTAGGGCCCAGAGAGATGGTGCTGTGAAAGAAAATAAAAATGACTGAAGGTAGGTCAAATGCTTTGATTAGGAACAAAGAAAGGAATGTGGAGAGCTGGGCATGGTGGCGCAGGCTTTTAATCCCAGCATTTAGGAGGCTGAGACTGGAGGATCCAGGTTCGAGGCCAGCCTCAGCTACCTAGAGAGGCACTCCGCAACTTAGTGAGACTGGTTTCAAAATAAAGAATAAAAAATAGGGCTGGGGGTATAGCTCGGAGGTAGAACACCCCTGAGTTCAATCCCAGGTACCGAGGAAAAAAAAAAAAAAAAAAAGAAAGGAATGTGACCTTGCCGGAGGCAGTCCCAGCACCACCCATCATGGGGTGGAGCCCTGCCATGGCCAGGATGGAGGTGGTGATGGAGTTGGGACAAGCAGTCATGTGGACAGGTAGTGTCTAGCTGGGGCCCAAATGGAGCAGACCCAGTGACTGTGATTTAAAAGGGCCCAGTAGCAATTATTAAAGAGATGTAACTACTTTATGTTGGTGGTCCACCTCAGGGCTCATATAATACTGACTTTACTGGAAAAAAGGGGGGCCATGGAGGCTTCCTCCAAGATTTCAAAGGCCTGAGAACCCAGGAAACATTTACAGAGTCTGAATCCTTGCAAAGAGGCCAAATGGATCAATTTGTGAAGCTGTAAGGGTGAAGCCAAGGTTGCAAGTAAAAACCCTGAGATTTAGAAATGCCAGAAATATGGAAAGACCACAAGAAGAAGCTGTTAGCTGTGAGCCATGGAGCCAGGCTGAAAGAGCCAGTCAGCTGCCCCTTGGAATCAACCAGCCACAAAGGCAGGGCTGCCAAGGCCCTTTGGAGGTCTCATCTCACTACCACATGCAGCAGATGCCAAAAGTGGAGCTGCAGTATGGAATGCTTGCCCTGCCAGATTTGGATATTGTTTGGGGCTCATTCCTTCTTCCTATGGCCCTATTCCTCCCCTTTGGAATGCAAATGTTTACTCTTTGCCATTATTAGCTTTTTAGTTTTTATTTTCTTTTATAAGGGCTCATGGCAAAGAGTTTGCTTTCAGTCTCAGAGGAGACTTTGGGACTTTTGAGTGATGCTGGAACTGTTAAGACACTGAAAACTCTTGAAGAAGGACTTCATGCATTTTGCATTGCGAGATGGCTGTGAGGTCTAGGGGCCCAGAAGTGCAGTTTAATTGTTTGGATTTGGGGTGTCTCCCAGCCCTCATGAAAATGGGGTGGCAATGTTGAAAGCCGGGGTTGGTGGTAATCTCAGCAGTGGATACGTCCTGTGTGATGGCTTTATCTGGGTGGTGGCCCAGGCCTGTACAGTGTGGCTGGAGAAGGTGCATCCCTGAGGCTGTGGTCTTGAGGATTATATATGGCTCCCCCTCCCCTCATTTGGTCTCTTGATTTTGGCCTCCATGCTGTGAGAAGCAAAGCTTGTGCTCTCTCCACTTCCCGCTGCCATGTCTTGAGCTCCACAGATGCCAGCCTCATATAGGCTGAACTCAAAATCACCAAACCATGAGCGAATAAATCATCCTTCCTCTAAGTTATGTGGTCAGGTCTTTAGATTATAGCTGTGAGAGTGCTGACTAACACAGAAATAAATAAAACCCAGAAGTGAAATGGTCATAACTGGTATTCTCTATGGATCACTCTGGATGCTTGTGGAAACAGATAGTAGGGAAACAGGAGTGAAAACAGGGAGAGGGGTTTGAAGACCAGTTGCTCCACTAGCCCCAGTAGGGAAGGGTAATGATCTTGACTAGACTATTAGCTTGTAAGAGATGAGAAGTGGTAAGTTTCAAGATGTATTGTAAAGTTACATGTATGGAGATGGAGATGAAGTGAAAAGGAATAAGAAAATGAAAGACAATTGACCTTCTTTACAATTTTGCTAAAGTTGACAAAATGAGATTGTATTTCACATAATTTTGGCAGCATATTTTGAGATTACTTTCTGTGTGAAGGTTGCACATTCTGGAGAATATGCATGGCCTAAGACCCTCAGGAACATGTAAAATCTGCATCTCGGCACACTGAATAATGTATATAAACTACCATAGCTAAGAATAAGAATATTTTGATAGCTCTGACAAATGGTAATGTATCGACTTACCCCTTGTGATATATGCTGTCACTGACTGCTTCTAGGGACTCAAATCCCTTCTTAGCAGTATTTCATCAGTTTGCATTTGAGCACTGAACAGGGTTTCACTGTTTACATAATTCATTCCTAAGTCATCTTTGCAGCATCTTCCATATCATGTCCTCAATGTGAATAAACCATTGTGCTCCTTATCATTCCCTGTTCACCCAAATGCCTTCCATGATTCCTCCATAGTTCTCCTACCTCCAAACCTCTTCTTCTTTTGCTCCAAAGGCACAATACTTTTTGTTCCTCAAGAATTCACTCAAAAACCACTTGAGCCTAATCTGCGAAGCATTTCTAAATCCACCTCTCTCTTCCACCTTCTTATATCAGGCAGATCTTCTCATATATCCCACACCTCTCCATACAAAGAGGGTCAAGTGCTTGACACTATATGTCACTTCTCCAGCACCACAACCTTCCTACTTGTGATGTATTCCTTATACAATACTACCTAGCATGTGATATAATATTCAGGACTAAAAATAATAGCATTGATTACCAGACACTATGTAATGCATAATCAGATTAATCCTCACAAGGCCTTAGGTTGATCATTATTTTTCTCCCTTGAGGAGACAGAGCATTAGAGAAGTTGCATAATTCTGCAAGGGTCAAAGCTAGTATAGCCAGGGATGAGATTTGCATCCAAGTTATCTGAATTTCCAGCCAAGAGTCTTAAGCAGTAAGGATAGAGACTCTGTACCAAATAGCTAAGTTGAATTGGACAGGGCTCTAGATTATGTCATGGCAGTAATAGTGTCACCCAATCTTAAGAGATGTGGAATGCCTTTTCACAATGAAAGATGAAGCTTTCTTTTCCATAACCTCACAATATACTTATGTATGAAAAAAGCCTTTTCATAGATTTAAATGAAACTTAACAAAATCAACCATCAGTCTTCTCATTTAAATCTTTATACAATGGCAGCACATACCATAGTACACCCTAGAGAAATGCTCACCAGTTGAGATTATGAGGAGAGGCATATAATGGCACAAAATAAATCTTTAAAAATTTATGCATAAGACTATGATTAGAATTAGTAAATTGTTCTGATTAATAACTGAAAATAATCCCAGCAAAGAGAGCAAAGTCTTCCAAAGGAGAAGCATTGGTTATGCCCAAGTCAGAGAGCTACAGTCAAGTCTTCCTTGAAAACTAAATCTTCCAAGCTGAGCCTGAACTTACTCAAGAAGAACAAATTACATAAATAATAAAGGCCCACATGTTGTCAAAATACAAATATCTAATCAAGCTTTAACTGTATTTCCAAAACCAAGATGAACAAAGACCATGGGAGAAAATGAACACTGCAGAAATTTCTTAAAGTCAGTGAAGGGCAGCAGGTCTTTGCTCCATTGAAGCCAGAGAAAACCAGATTTTCAGTTGTTTCCTCCTCTGCAGATGATTCTCATTCTCCTTTGAATGTGAATTCTTTGCTTTATCCCAAAATATCTATCTCTTGAGATAGCCCACACTTTCCCTTGAATGTGTATCTACTTTCCTAAATAGAGCTGTGTCTTTGAAAAAATAAAAAAGGAGAAAAATGGGATTTTTATAAAACATAAAATATAAGATCCAAGTCAAAATTTTAGTTATATAGATGAAATAGAAGAGGAAATAACTCATTGAAGAATGTATCCTCAGAATTTGTTTGTCCCACCTCATCCTAAAAGTACTTCCTTGCGGCATTCTTTTCTCATCCCCTAAGTTAAATCTTCTGCTGTATGTTCTCATCAACACTTTTCCTTGTTGTGCTTCTCACCATTGTATTTTTATTGACATGCTATTTGTATAATTGTCAATGATTACTGCCCCCCAACCCCCAAGGCTATAAGTTTTTAAGAAGCAGACATCATGTCTTGCTTGTTCCTCATAGTATCTCCAGCTTTTCACAAAAACCTAATATGACAGCTCATCAAAACTTACTTAAAGAATGAATGAATGACTAACCCATACAAAACTGAAATGATGCAGATAGAAAAACAACAGTATGATTAACTTTAACACTAAAACAGAAATAGGCACTAAAATTAACAGAGAAGATGAAATTTCAAAGTCTATAGTCTAGGGTCACCTAGACTAGTCATAATTGAGCCCACTACCAGTGTCTAATAGGACCTTTTATTTATATCTGCCACAGGATGGAGAGAATATATTCTAGAAAGAGCATTCCAACCTTGCTCAGAAATGTTACTAAGTTAAAGACCCAAGGACCTCCTAGAATATTTACAACATAATTCTGACTATTTGAATATAGAATTCTCCTAGTAGTGGTTTTAGATTCTTTCATCCAGAATTGTATTGTTATGAAAAATGAATTAGAATATTGAAAGTACATCTAGGTATATATGCAAATGAATTGTATTGTATATGTTGAGTGATGGTCTAGACACACAGAGCATGTATGAACAACACTCTGGGCATGCTAGGAATTTATGGTGTCATACATTGTGATTATTGATTTACATAAGTATTGCAATTTCTCTTGTAGTGTAACAGATTTTAGCTTGAAAGGACCATAAAATGAGAGGCTTACTGTAGTTTAGAGTTGGCAGCTGGCGAGAAGATGAATTCTAAGCCAGAAGAGAGAGTAAGCAGGAGGCTCCTGCTGTTTCCAAAGAGGGTGTCCCTGGGTGATACATCTGCCATTGAAACATCAAAACACATTTCATTGTGAGATCCTCTGCACATAGTTCACCCAGATTTCTTTAAGTTTACTTGACAAAATGAAAAGGCATACACTTTGCATTTCCTATTATTAAGAAATGTCAAATTCTTTTGATAAATATTGACTTATGTGGTAGGTATAAAAATGGCCCCCAAAGATGTCCAAGTTCTAGCCTCTAACTGTGAATACATTACTGTACATGACAAAAGGAACTTTCCATATATCATTAAAGATCTCAAAATGGAAGGTTATTCTTAATGATTTGGATGGGCCTAATGTAATTACGAGACTCCTTATCAGAGAAAAACAGGAGAGTCAGAGTCCGAGATGATGTGAGGGTGGAATCACATGTCAGAGTTACATCACTACTAGAAGGAAGTCACCAGCCAAAAGACGTAGCCTCTAAAGCTGGGAAAGGCAAAGAAGGGATTCCCCCTGGAGACTCCAGAAGAAACTTAGCTCTGATTACACGTTGGTTCTAGCCTCATAAGACCCTTGTCACACTTCTGACCTATAGAACAGTAAGATAATATGTATTATTTCAAACCACTAAGTATATGGTGACTTGTTGCAACTAAAATCATATATACCATAATTATGGCATTGACCTCTATGATCACTAGCAATAGTCCCCTTCAGTAGGTTCATTTTATTACTGCACATTTTACTCTTAAACTAACTTCAAAGGATCAGTTCACCCCTGTGATGGAGTGATCTGAGAAGGCAAGATGTAGTGATCAACAGTAAATCTACAAGTAGCTAAACTGTATTTACTATATTACTCCACTCTTTTTGGTGCTACCAAGACAAAAAACATATCAAATTCTCTACTTCTCCAAAGCCTACGACCCTGTTGGGAGACATGCTAAATTTTCACATGTAAAGTAATCGTGTTAAGAAACAACTCTAGGGCCCCAAATGCTCGTGAAATATGACCAACATAGTACTAAATAAAAGGAAGCTAGACCATACATCCAAGAAAGATAACAAACTTCTCTACTAGTTCATAAAACTATTTCTATGCTGTATATCACCTGATGGGCTACCATTTATTCTGATACATTATTTTCTTTCAACTTGAAAAAAAAAAGAACTTCTAATAGAAGTTCTCCAATCTAGAGATTGTTTAAACATGTAAACAGCTTCATTTAGTCATTCACAAAGTAAAATAATTTCCAAAACATGTCTTAATTCTTGAAACATATTCATTTTATTTTTTAAACTAAGCACAAAGAGGTAAAAGACCTCTAAAATAAACATTATAAAACACTAAAAAGAATGTGAAGAAGATCTTAGAAGATGGAAAGACTTCCCTTGCTCTTGTATAGGCAGAATAAATATTATCAAATTGCCATTCTACCAAAAGTCATCTACAGAGTCAATGCAATCCCTATAAAAATACCAATGTCATTCTTCATAGACCTAGAAAAGTCAGTCATAAATTTCATATGGAGAAACAAAAGACCCAGAATAGCCAAAGCAATTCTCAGCAATAAGAACGATGCAGGAGGCATCATAATTCCTGACTTCAAATTATACTACAGAGATACAGTAATAAAAAATAGCATAGTACTGACAAAAAACAGACACATAGACCAAAGGAACAAAATAGAAGATACAGAAACAAACCCACACACTTATAGTCAATTGATTTTCAACAGAAATGCCAGACACATAAGTTGGAGAAAAGACAACCCTTTCAACAAATGGTGTTAGGAAAACTGGTTATTCAGTTGTAGAAAAATAGAACTAAGTCCTTACCTCTCAGCCTGCACAGGAGTCAACTCAAGATGGATCAAAGACCTGAGAGTTAGCAGCAAATTGTAAGAGGAAACAAATACATCCTTTTAGTACCTGCTTCCTAAGATGTGTCATTCAATACAGAAGACTGGAAAAAAGAAAAGACAGAAATACTAGCTCTTAAAATAATTATGTAATTACATTGTGTTTAATTTCAGAGAAAATAAATTACAAAAACTACTAAAGGCTAACAAAATCTCAATAAAATTTTCAAAAGAGTGTTTGAACTGTATGCTGATCAAAAGGGAATAAAATAAACATTTTAAAAACAGTATTATATGAAGTGATTTCTAATGTAATTAGGAAGAGGAGGTTAGTCATGCCTGTACCTTCTAAAAATTGTGGCTTTGGGCAATGTCAAATTTACTGAAGGGTAAATAACTTAAAGCTTTAAAAAAAAAAAAAAACTAATACAGATGAAATGATGAAATAGGCTGCAAAATTGTCACGGAATGTTGAGGCTGAAACTCAAGACCTAAATGGCATTTGACTTTATCAGGAAAAATGAGGATAGGAAGAATAATTTAG
>PVLC010041247.1:0-13474 GCA_004027655.1 Graphiurus murinus | reverse complement strand
AGAGAATGAATGAAACAGGAAGCAAGACTGTAGTTCAGAGCCCACTGCTCATGTGTCTCCTGGGCCCACGTGCAGGAGAGTCACACTTCAGTGAGGACACCGCTTGCCCAAGTGTGTCACAGCCCAACAGGATTTTCCTCTGTGCCCCAGAGCCCTGCCCTCCCAGGGACAGTGCAGCAGCGCCCCCTGCTGGTCACACCTCCCAGTTGCTCCTGCCCTGACACTGCCCACCCCTCATGCAAGGGCATCTTGACTATTGTAGGTGGACCTTTAAGATGCTCATTCAAAGGGGATTGAAGGAAAGATGACCTGCACGGGGTTTGGGATTTATGTATCATTGTTCAAGGTCAGTAATGACCTCCAGAGATGGGAGCCTAGCTTGTTGCTGTGACTCTGCAGGTGACTGCTCTGTTCACACGTGGATGGTCTGAGTCCTGGACTGCAAGACACTGTGGGCACGCATGTCATTTTTACTTACACAGTGCTGACCTGGTGCCTCAATACGGATGCTATAATACTCGTACACTTTCCCTGATAGACAATTCAGAGTATACATACCTTCGATGTGCTCCACCTATTGTGAATTCCTATATTCCAACCATTCTCTTAGAAATTCATTTGTGTTTACATCTTCATATTTTAGCTGATTTACTGTCAGTATTGGCTCTGAAGGGTGCACAATGGAATCCATGGTTTGCAGCTGCAGGCTCAGCACAGGCCATGCTGCCCACGAGTGCAGGCCAGACTGGAGCATGTGTCACGTGACAGTCACTCATTTGCTTCCTTCATCCACACTGCCCAGGAAGAGTTGTCTGTTCTGTGCACACAACGCTCCCAAACCCCTGATACACATTTCAGGACTTTTCTCACTTGAACTGTTTATAAGATTGTGGGTTGAGGGATGAAGTCCTAAAATGTATTTCATCATAAGGTAGATTTTGAGCTCTGGGCTTAATGTTTGTTGATGAATAACTCATCAGCTCTTAGTTAACTTCAATGGTACCATGTTTCAGGTGTGGTGGTGCATGCCTGTAGTTCCAATACTTGGGAGGCTGAAACAGGAGGATCACAGGTGTCAGTAAAACCTCAGCAACTTAGTGAGAGCCTGATTCAGAATAAAAATAAGAAGGGCTGAGGTGGATCGCACAGGTGGGATGCCCCTGGGTTGAATCCCCAGTTTTAGTTTTGAATCTGTTTCAGTGTCGCATCATCTTAACCTTATCTGAGTGTTTTGAATAAATATGGGAAATTGTTTTCATGACCAAATGACTGATGAAGTTATCTGTTTTGAACCTTTCATTGGATGCTCAGCTCTCTTAAATGATAATTGTTTTATTAATTTACTCAGGAAAATTCAAAACAGAATGACAAAGGTCAGAGATTGAAAGCTAAAGGTTTTGTTTTTGTTTCTGTTTTGTTGGTTTTGTCAGTGCTGCGGAGACTAAAGTCAACCATGTAGGTGTCACACAGGTATACATGACTCAGTCCCTCAGAAACACTCAGATCTCCAAGCCCGGGTGAGCTGTGTGACAATGCCACACGCACGGAGAACCACAGTGATGCCAGGAGGGCCATGGGGAGGCTGACACATGCTGGAACTCCTTGTAGAAATGGTGACAGAGACTCAGGAGTCCCCATCAGAGGTCCAGTCTGAGATGTCCTAAGCTGGAGCGATGGCCTCATCACCTGAACTTCAGGACAAAGAGGTCACAGGCTCTGATGCGGTTCCACCAGGTACCAGGAGCAGGGCTGTCTGTCTGTCCAGAGATGTTCTCCTGATTTCAGCTGCTGTGAGTGACTCTGAGGACAGAGGAGAGGGCTCCTCACCGCAGCCAGTGCCTGGAGATGCAGCTGAGCCCACGGTTGCAGCAGCAGCAGAAACCCCAGGCCAGGCCTGAGCAGGAGCTACTGGGTGTTTACTGTCCTGGCAGAAGGGGAAGGGCTTCTTGTCACACTTCCCCATGGGCTTGGAGCACTGTGCGAGCACCCAGGCTGCTGTCATAGGACTGACAGTAATAATCAGCCTCATCCTCAGGCCGCAGCCCAGTGATGCTCAGGGAGGCTGAGCTGCCAGACTTGGAGCCAGAGAAGCGATCGGGGAACCCTGAGGGTCGGTTGCTATCACCATAGATGAGGAGTTTGATGGCTGTTCCTGGGAGCTGTTGGTACCAGTGCACATCATAGCCATCCCCGATGTTGCTGCTGCTTCCAGTGCAGGAGATGGTGACCCTCTCTCCTGGGTTCCCAGACACTGAGGAGGGCTGAGTCAGCACAGACTGGGCCCAGGACCCTGGAATGGGAGAGACATGGGGAGGCTGATTTGTGGGTCTAGAGGCAAGAGAAGAAAGCAGGTCCCCATGAGAGATCCCCAGGCCCTTCTTCTCCCCTGTATCTAGTCACCTGTGCAGTGAGCAAGGAGGCTGAGGAGGAGAGAGGACCAGGCCATGGTGCAGATCATCTGGAGTCCTGCCTTCTGGGCCTCACATCTGAGCAGAGCTTCCCAACCTCTCCCTGCCCTCTTGATACTCTGAGAGGGGGCGGGTCCATCCATGCAAATGAGGATCCTCCCAGATGACCAATTGCAGGGGAGCCCTCTCTCCATGAGGATGTCAACAGGGTGTGCAGGGTGGGGCTGGGTAGTGGGGGGAGGCCATGGGAGGCTGAGTCTGACCTGGACCTGCAATCCTCCTGCCTCAGATCCCCCACCACCCAGTAGATGAGATTTCAGGTATTTGCCACCCAGCCCAGCTAGAAAGTTGCTTCCAATATTTGGAATAATTCTCTTTCTTGTATTTTCTTACAAGAAAATGGTCTGAAGCATTTATCACATATCTCATAATCCAAAATTTAGAGGTCCTAGTGACCAGTAAGAATTGGCCTCTCATGGAGGCTGTCTCTTGTGCTCAGAGGTTTTTCCTAAGCTTCCTGCTCCTGAGGTTTCTCTCCTCACCACCTGGAGATCCTCTACCTCGTTCTACTCTGTTCTCTGTGGGAAGCCATGGGATCCAGTCCATTCTCCTGGTCACCTTCCCCAGGGTCAGGTTCCTCTGCTGACCACTAGACCCTGAGGTCAAGGCTCTTACTTATCCTCTCCTCTTGAATCACGCCAAAACCCCAAACCTCAAATGTCCACAAAGCAGAAGCAGTCATTATCTTTCTTCAGCTCTGTGCTTCTCCCTAGGATTCCTGTCCTGGTGAATCACATAGTCATTCTACAACCCCGTGTTGAGTTTCTCCCTTGTGCCCGATGGTGGCTGAGTCAGCAAGGCTGCAAGAGGGACCCTGGAAACAGCCTCCTGGGGCTCCTGGGGGGGCAGGTGAGGACAATGAAACCTTCCACAGACTCTGATGAGCTTGGATCTGTAAGGGACTCAAGGAAGCTCCATGAAGTCGGAAAGGGGAGAGGATATTCTTAGCCAGGAATAGTGGCCCGTGCTTGCAATCCCAGTAGTTGGGAGGCTGAAACAGGAGACACAGTTTCGTGGCCAGACTCAGAAACTTAGTGAGACACTCAGTATTACGAGACCCTCTTCCAAAATACAAAATAAAAAAGGGCTGGGGGTGTGTGTAGGATGTAGAATGCCAGTACGACATTAAATAAGACATGGGTAGTCTATTCTAATTATAGGTCAGCTCAGAGTCAAGGTGGAGAAAGCAGAATGTCGGCTGGATGCTGAGGATCCTGGTGACCTCAAGGCTGGAGAGCTGACCGTCTCAGCGTGTGAATCTGGCTCCTCCACATGGAGTAAGGTGAACATGTGGGACATAAATATTTCCTCTGTTAAACCTTGTATAACCTTGTGCTCATGGCTAATGCCTGTGTATGCTCAGATATTTAAATATCAAAAACTTGTTCATGATTATGCTGTCTGCATTTATTAATGATGTGGGTTCAGTCGTGTGTGTGTGTGTGTGTGTGTGTGGTGTGTGTGTGTGTGTGTGTGTGTGTGTGTGTGTGTGTGTGTGTTTTACTGGGGATTGAACCCTGTGGCATTCAACATTCAAGTTATACCCTCAGACCTTTTTATTTTCCATTTGAAACAAGGTCTCTCCAAGTTGCTGGGGCTGGCCTCTAACCTACAATCCTCCTGTCTCAGCCTCCCAAGCAGTGGGATTAGGTGTGCACCACTGTGCCCAGCAGGCTCAGGCATTTCAACTCATCATTTCAGTAGTCCTGAAGAACACAGGGTACTGTCACTTGCATGCAGTCCTCCCCTCTTTCTAGTCTGGTTTAAACAAGGCTCTATGAGGCCTTCTAAGTGAGGCCGGGAGCCCTTGAGGTTTTGGTCTCACTTCCCCATTGACCTGAGGCACCGTGTAAGCATTGAGTGCACCGTCCCATGCTGTGCAGTAATAAACAGCCTCGTCCTCAGGCAGGATCCCAGAGATGGTCAGGGAGGCCGTGCTGCCGGACCTGGAGCCAGAGAATCTCTCCGGGACCCCTGGGTACCGGTTGTTATTCCCTTTAATCAGGGGTTTCGGGGCATTTCCTGGGTGCTGCTGCAGCCAAGCTGCTCCATGCTTGCCGACATTGTTGCTGTCTCCCTCGCAGGTGAGTGTGACTGTCTCTCGCAAGCCCTTGGACACTGCGGGCTCCTGAGTCAGCCTTGCCCGGGCCATGGGCACTGCCAAGGGGACAGAGAGGACTGTGAGCGCAAGGTCCAGCACACTGAGCCAGGGAATGGGGGCCTCGCCGAGCTGGTGGGGACCTCCCACCCCCAGGTAAGGTCCACGCTCACCTGAGCAGTGAGCGAGAAGGAGGAGGAGCAGAGGAGCCGCCGCCATGGTGCAGAGCAGACGCTGCTTCCTGAAGCTCCTGGTCTCTTTATATTTCCCCAAAGTTTCACAGGGCGGAGTCCTGGCTTGCAAATAAGAGACTGCTGTGTGTCTGTTTCTGGCCTCCCTCCCTGCAGACCCTTGGGGCAGAAGGACACTGAGGAGAGGGGATGAGCTGACCTCATGGCGGGTGGCCTGACCCATGAGGATGTCACCCTGGGTCCTGCCGGGTCAGTGCTGCAGCCCAAACCTGTGGGCGCCCTCCCCTTGGGCTCTGAATGGTTTGGCTTCCCAACCTGGCGGCGCCATGGCAGGATTTCCCTATGGCTCCACTCTGCCGCAGACCCCAGAGCCTGCCTGCTTCTCAGAAACACCCCGCACTGGAGTTAGAGAGGCACCGGGTGGTCCTGACAGAGGTTCCTGCCACCACCAGGCTCCTGACCACTGCCTGCTCCCTGGGCGATGAGCCAGTCACAGAGAGTGAAGGCTCAGATCCTTTCTCTATATGTGGACGCCAGAGAGACACAGGAGGGAGTCCAGATACGGAGGAGAAGCCCCCGTTGAGATAGGAAGGGGGCAGAAGAGTGAGGTGTGGGGGCTTGATGAAGGAAACGCTTCAGCAGATGCCGTGTGCTTACAGGAAATTATCAGTGCTGCGGGACTCTGCTCTAAGTCTAGAAAACAGAGGCTGATGGACTCCTAGCTTCTTGCTTGCTTTGGCCAAAGACGGCCTTTCTTGAGGGAACTTGAGACAGTCACCTGGACGCCCCTTTGCCATCTAAGCTGTGTCCTGCTCTTTTACGACACCTTTGGCTTCTTTGAGGGAAAAAGACCAACCTTAAGGATGGAGCTGAATGGAGCAAACTCTGATGATCTTGCAAAACTGCCAGATAACAGCTTATCTCCTCAAACTTATTTACAAGAGCTGGTTACAAAGCTAAGCCCTGTCCTGCACACCTGTAAACACAGTACTTGAGACAGGAGGATCACAGTTGTGAGGCTAGCAGGTGGTAGCTTAGTGAGACCTTGTTTTAAGTAGAAAATGAAAAGTTCTGGGGTTATAGCCCAGAGATAGCATGCCCCTGGATTTAATACCTATTAACACAATAAAAGAAAAACAAGCCTGGCATGGTGTCTCAGGCTTGCAATCCCAGCATTAGGAAGGCTGAGACCAGAGGATCCCTGTGCACAGCCAGCCGCAGCTACTTAGTGAGGCACTCTGAAACTTAGTGGGACCCTGTTTCAAAATAAAGAATAAAAAATAAGGTTGGGGGTATAGCTCGGGGGTAGAATGCCCCTGAGTTCAATCTCCAGTACCCCCCCTAAAAAAAAAAAGAAAAATAGTAGCTGATTTTATGTTTATATCAAGAATGTCTATTATCTGTGCTTCTTTGGGGATAGTTTCTATGAACTGATTTTTGTGGATTTTTTTTCTTGCTTTTGTTTGTTTGTTTTGTTTTGATGTGACTTAATTCTTTGTATGTGAGAAGCACTTTCCTGTTTTTCCTCCGTAAGATTTGCCTTTGGGAACAGAAGATTTTCAGTAATATAACATGAGAGTCCTAGAAATGAGACCCTTCTGTAAGAGTTCTTTTGTTGTTGTTATTGCTTTTTTTCTGTTGTAGTTGTTATTATTGATGTTTCATTGTTTTATGGCTTCCTGGGATGATCCTGGAACTCTGAGTTCTTTGCATATGTGGCTGCTGATCTGTGGTCCATTTCATCAGTGGTTAGCTAATTACTGGACTGACATTTCCTTTACTGCACAGAAGCCATGCGTCTCTGAACCCTTGCTGAGAACTCTGTGTGAGTTGGACACAATGTGAGAAGATGAGATAGAATGTTGTGAGGCAAGTTTTAAAAATAGTGATACCAGCAACTGTATTTTAACATCACACTCCTCTGGGGCCTGGGGTTTCTGTCCCAGTTCCCCATCTGTCTGTGGCACTGTGAGTACCAACACTACAATAATAGTCAGCCTCGTCCTCAGCCTGCAGCCCAGAGATGTGCAGAACAGCTGCATTGGCTGAGGTGTCTTTGGATCCAGAGAAGCGGCTGGGGACCCCGGAGCCCTGGTCCTTATTAGAGTCTGTGTGGTAGTACAGGAGATACCGGGGAGCGCTGCCTGGCTTCTGCTGGTACCAGGATATGTAGTATCCACTGACACTGTAGCCACTGCTCAGGGTGCAGGTGAGTCTGGCAGATGTTCCAGGAGATGTGGAGAGGGAGGGCGGCTGAGTCAGCACAAGTTGAGAGAGGGAACCTGCAAACACAGACAGGCTCAGAAGGTGAGGTTGGGCAAGGCAACATTTCTCCTGGATTCTGAGGCTGACAGGTTGATATGACAGAGGAATCAAGACCTGCTAAAGACTCTTCTTACCTGTGCAGTGAGAGAGGAACCGCAGGAGGAGAGGAGTCCAGGCCATGGTGGACACAGCCCCTGAGCCCCACAGTGGGCTGGGCTACCTCAAGCCTCCTTTTCTTTCCCTCCCTCTGCAGAGAAGGGGCCATCCATGCAAATGAGTGTCCATCATGACCGCCAGCCCCTCCCTGAGCCCTGGTGCTGCAGCTCAGCTCACACTGCACACCCAGGGGGGGAAGGTTGGCTTTCCCCTAGGACACCCCTGGAGGAAGCACCTGCTGAGACAAGACCAAGGCCCTTTCTCAGGGGACCTGCCATGCCAGAGGGGACATGGCTGCTGAGTGGTCACAGGCCCAGGCCCAAGGATTGGGCTCCTTTGAGTGAATGAATGAAACAGGAAGCAAGACTGTAGTTCAGAGCCCACTGCTCATGTGTCTCCTGGGCCCACGTGCAGGAGAGTCACACTTCAGTGAGGACACCGCTTGCCCAAGTGTGTCACAGCCCAACAGTATTCTCCTCTGTGCCCCAGAGCCCTGCCCTCACAGGGACAGTGCAGCAGCGCCCCCTGCTGGTCACACATCCCAGTTGCTCCTCCCCTGACACTGCCCACCCCTCATGCAAGGGCATCCTGACTATTGTAGGTGGACCTTTAAGATGCTCATTCAAAGGGGATTGAAGGAAAGATGACCTGCACGGTGTTTGGGATTTGTGTATCATTTTTCAAGGTCAGTAATGACCTCCAGTTAGGCACATTCAGAGTGTCCTTCCCAGAGCTTATGTTCCTGATGCTTCAGAGTCATCTGCCAAGTGAGTTGGCTTCTGCCAGGGGCCCAGGTTCATTTCATGCTGTGACCATTTGAAGCAAGGTCAGGGCTGAAAGTCCACAGGTATCTCTCCTGGTAATATTACTCATGGGTGGGTCTTGCAGGATGACTTGTTATTTCCCTGTTATTGTTGTAGTTCTTGTTGCTGTGAGGGTCTCCTGTTACTTCCCCCAGCCTCACCTGTCCAAGCTTTATGTTTTAGTGTCTGTCCTTTTCCTGAGAATTTAATTCTCTTAGGGACAAGCTGTCTCCTTCCTTTTCTTCCTTCTATGGCTCCACGTTTGTCTTTCAATGTTATTCTGGAAAAACTAAATTTCTTTCAACTCCAATGCCATTGAGACATCTTAATCCGACTGTATTCTTTTCTCTCAATCTGAGATTTGATAAGAAAGCCTCATTACCTGAAATGGAATGTTCATTTCTTTTCTGAGGCCCTTGGGACAATCCTGCCCTAAGGAACCTGTTACAGACTTTATTGGACCCAGATCAAGTTTATTTTCTAAGAGACCCTTGGGTATTATGAATGAAGGGTTTGTAAGGCCTAGGACCCAAATAATACTCACAGATCATCATCCCATCCAAAGATCTACAGATGGGAAAGCATCAAGTGTTTGGGCTAAACTACAGGAAGTAAACACATGTTGGTTCTGAGAGGTGCCACACTGGACCTGGGAATCATGAGCTCCTCTGATCACAACCACAAGAGAAACAGAGCAACTCAGCACCCAGCACCCCTAAGGTCTCAGAGCTCAGGGAAGCATCAGCACAGCCTGGGCCCAGAGCAGCTCCAGGGAGGGGACCAGGCAGAGGTCCTCTCCTGCTGGACACCTGATGTCCTTGCCTTCCCACCCTGTGAGGAGAGGGATAGTTTGTTCTGGGAACAAGTGGTTCTGTTTACATGGGCAGACAAGTAAAAAAATATGTCTATCCATTCAGGCCCTGAAGATGGACTTGACAAAGAGCGTGAGGCCTATGGTTTGGTCATTTATATTATGATGCTTTATGTCTTATACAAAACATAAGAATACTTATCAATTTAGCATATATGAAATTAATTAAAATATTATCAGTAGTGTTGCATTAGTGTGACAATTTGATTATTTAATATATATATATTAAACATATTTTACAAATTTCATAAACAATGATCCACCTTTCTTGAATGTCCAGTGGACCAGCTACTGTCTGAGAGCTGTGAGACAAACTTGGTCGTGAGGAAAACAGTTTTTGTCCAACTTCCCCATTCATTTAGATCACTGTGTTTTAACCGGGTGTACTTCTAATGCTATAATATGCACCACAGATGTAGTCGGCTTCGTCCTCACTCTGGATGTTGGAGATGGTTAAGTAGCGGTCAGCCCCAGAGCTGGAGCCCGAGAAGCGATCAGGGACCCCGTCCCCCTTGCCGTGGCTTCCATCACTGCGAACATACATCAGATACCGAGGGCTCCTCCCTGGCTGCTGCTGAAACCATGCAATGTGGTAGTCGCTGTGCTGACTGCTCAGGGTGCAGGTGAGCTTGGCCGAGGCTCCCAGGGAGGCAGATGCAGAGGGTGACTGCGTCAGCACAGGCTGGGAGAGGGACCCTGAAAACACAGACACTCATTAAGACCTGGGATAAGTACCAGAGGAAGGACGCTTCTGGTATACTCTGGGCAGCAGCCTCGGTGCACTGGGTGTCAGGACGCTGGCCATGCTGACCTGTGCAGTGCAGGAGGAGGGTGAGGAGGAGGAGAGGAATCTCGGCCATGGTGCAGACACCCCAGAGCTATGCAGAGGCAGACAGGCTGCAGCCTCTCTTATCCACCCTCCACCTCCAGAAGAGGGAGACACGCCCTTTATGCAAATGCGCTCCCATGGCCTGGCCAAGCAAATCCAGCCCTTGGCTTGTGTGAATGCCCATTTGTTGGTGTCACTTGCAGGAGGGGTGGGCCTGAGGCTCCCTGGGGATCCGCAGACACCTCACATGCCTGCCCCATGAGCACTGAGCAGGAGACAGGCATCTGCTGGACTCACTGAGAGCCCATAGACCTTCAGCGCTGGGCCACAGCGCCCCCTGCTGTCCAGGACCAGGTCCATCCTGTGAGCAGAGGACACTGGGGTCCTGACAGAGGTTCCTGCCACCACCAGGCTCCTGACCACTGCCTGCTCCCTGGGCGATGAGCCAATCACAGAGAGTGAAGGCTCAGATCCTTTCTCTATATGTGGATGCCAGGGAGACACAGGAGGGAGTCCAGATACGGAGGAGAAGCCCCCGTTGAGATAGGAAGGGGGCAGAAGAGTGAGGTGTGGGGGCTTGATGAAGGAAACACTTGAGCAGATGCCGTTCACTTACAGGAAATTATCAGTGCTACGGGACTCTGTTCTAAGTCTAGAAAACAGAGGCTGATGGACTCCTAGCTTCTTGCTTGCTTTGGCCAAAGACGGCCTTTCTTGAGGGAACTTGAGACAGTCACCTGGATGCTCCTTTGCCATCTAAGCTGTGTCCTGCTATTTTACGACACCTTTGGCTTCTTTGAGGGAAAAAGACCAACCTTAAGGATGGAGCTGAATGGAGCAAACTCTGATGATCTTGCAAAATTACCAAATAACAACTTATCTTTTCAAATTTATTTCCAAGAGCTGATTACAAAGGTAAGCCCTGTCGTGCACACCTGTAAACACAGCACTTGAGACAGGAGGATCACAGGTGTGAGGCTAGCAGCTGGTAGCTTAGTGGGACGTTGTTTTGAAGTAAAAAATAAAAAGTTCTGGGGTTGTAGCCCAGAGATAGCGTGCCCCTGGATTGAATACCCATTAAGACAACAAAAGAAAAACAGTAGCTGATTTTATGTTTATGTCCAGTAAGACTGATATCTGTGCTTCTTTGGGGATAGTTTCTATGAACTGATTTTTGAGGGTTGCTTTTCTTGCTTTTGTATATTTGGTTGTTTTGTGTTGATGTGACTTGATATTTTGTATATGAGAAGCAGTTTCTTGTGTTTCCTTAATAAAATTCCCTTTGGGAACTGAAGATTTTCAGTAATATAACCTGAGAGTCCTAGAAATGAGACCCTTCTGTAAGAGTTCTTTTGTTGTTATTATTGCTTTTTCTGTTGTAGTTGTTATAATTGATGTTTCATTGTTTTATGGCTTGCTGGGCTGATTCTGGAACTCTGAATTCTTTGCATATGTGGCTGCTGATCTGTGCTCCATCACACCAGTGGTTAGCTAATTACTGGACTGACATTTCCTTCACTGCACAGAAGCAGTGCTAAATGCTCTGTGTGTATTGGACACAATGTCAACTCTCCATCCGCTTACAGGTCTTCCTTGTCCTTCTTCCTTGAACAAATATTCAATTTTAACCAGAGGAGAGAGCACAGAGCCTTATACCTGCGTCTACTCTCTACCTGCACACACACACAGCCCTGTGCAGGAAGATGGAATTCTAGATTCCCAGGAATACACCAGGATCAACAGCACACCCACGACTTCCCACACTCAGCTTTCTCTCTCCAGGTCTTTGGCAGCCTCCTGTGAGTCCGTCTCTGCTCCTGGGATCAGCTGTCTGCAGTGGGGATGGATCCTCTGTGTTGAGAAGCACACTGAAGATGGAGCTGTCTCAACAAGACCAGCCTGGAGTCCACTCCTCTACAGTCCTCTTCCTTAGCATATAGAGTCATTGCAGTTCCTAGTTCCTCTCTGTCATCCACACGTGAGAGGAAAACTCACCCTTGACCTTCTGAGACTGGTGGATCTCACCTAGCAGGACATTCTCTGGTTCCCTCCATTTTCCTACAAATGACCTCATTTTGTCCTTCTTTACGGCTGAGTAGAAGCGACTGTGTGTATATCCCGCATTTTCTTTGCATATTTATCTGTTGACAGACACCTGGGTTGGTTCCATAATTTGTATATTGTGAATTATGCAGCTATAAACATGGGTATTCATTTGGATTCTTGGTGATGTGCTTTCCAGAAAGCCCTGGCAGAGGCTCTGGTTTTGACACTGCTGCAGGTCCTGGATAGAGGGAAGGAGGTTCTGGTCCCTTGGAACTGGACACTCCTTTTTATTGTGAGTTGTCAACTGGATTCCATGGGACTTCAAGCACCCAGATAGGACAGCAGTGCGGATTCTGCTGAGACTCTCGAAAATTTTGATATTTTTGAGGACAATCTTTTTATGTCTTTTTTTAGCAGAAGACTAAGATAGAGCTGTTTGAGATGAATTTGAAAGATAGTAATACCAGCAACTGTATTTTAATATCACAACCCCTTTGGGGCTGGGGTTTCTGTCCCAGTTCCCCATCTGTCTGTGTCACTGTGATAAGCATTATTGTATCCTATACTACAGTAATAATCGGCCTCGTCCTCCAGCTGCAGCGCAGAGATGTGCAGAACACCTGCATTGGCCGAGGTGTCTTTGGATCCAGAGAAGCGGCTGGGGACCCCGGAGCCCTGGTGCTTATCTGAGGCTGAGTAGTACCAGAGAAGAAACCGGGGAGCGCTGCCTGGCTTCTGCTGGTACCAGTGTATGTAGTATCCACTGACACTTAAACCACTGCTCAGGGTGCAGGTGAGTCTGGCAGATGTCCCAGGAGATGCGGAGAGGGAGGGCGGCTGAGTCAGCACAGGCTGGGAGAGGGAACCTGCAAACACAGACAGGCATAAGGGCTGAGCTTGGGGCAAGAGCAACATTTCTCATGGATTCTGAGGCTGACAGGCTGATATGACAGAGGAATCAAGACCTGCTGAAGACTCTTCTTACCTGTGCAGTGAGAGAGGAACAGCAGGAGGAGAGGAGTCCAGGCCATGGTGGACACAGCCCCTGAGCCCCACAGTGGGGCTGAGCTGCCCCAAGCCTCCTTTTCTTCCCCTCCCTCTGCAGAGGAGGGGCCGTCCATGCAAATGAGTGTCCATCATGACCGCCAGCCCCTCCCTGAGCCCTGGTGCTGCAGCTCAGCTCACACTGCACACCCAGGGGGGGAAGGTTGGCTTTCCCCCTATGACACCTCTGGAGGAAGCACCTGCTGAGACTAGACCAAGGCCCTTTTTCAGGGGACCTGCCAGGTCAGGGGGGACATGGCTGCTGAGTGGTCACAGCCCCAGGCCCAAGGATTGGGCTCCTCTGAGTGAATGAATGAAGTAGGAAGCAAGACTGTAGTTCAGAGCCCACTGCTCATGTGTCTCCTGGGCCCACGTGCAGGAGAGTCACACTTCAGTGAGGACACCGCTTGCCCAAGTGTGTCACAGCCCAACAGGATTTTCCTCTGGGCCCCAGAGCCCTGCCCTCACAGGGACAGTGCAGCAGCGCCCCCTGCTGGTCACACCTCCCAGTTGCTCCTGCCCCTGACACTGCCCACCCCTCATGCAAGGGCATCCTGACTATTGTAGGTGGACCTTTAAGATGCTCATTCAAAGGGGATTGAAGGAAAGATGACCTGCACGGTGTTTGGGATTTATGTATCATTTTCCAGGTCAGTAATGACCTCCAGTTAGGCACATTCAGAGCGTCCTTCCCAGAGCTTAT
>PVLC010041246.1:0-13457 GCA_004027655.1 Graphiurus murinus | reverse complement strand
CTCTCTCTCTCTCTCTCTCTCTCTCTCTCTCTCTCTCTCTCTCTCTCTCTCTCAGCTTTACCTGTTTAACACTGTTTAACATCTCCTTCTTTGGCATTCTAGGACACCTACCCTCAGCCCTCCTCCCCTTGGAATATAGTTCATCTTCTCTACTCCTCATCCAATAGAGAATAAGTTTCTTCCCTTCAACACTGACCTACTTAAAATCTTTGCAGTCATAAGTCAACGAGTGGATTTTTTTTTAAATGTATACATCCAGGAGCACTTCCTGTTCATGACCTCATAATCCCCTTCCTTTACATTTTTTCAAGGACCTCTGGAG
Organism: Graphiurus murinus; assembly: GCA_004027655.1. Taxonomy (NCBI): domain Eukaryota; kingdom Metazoa; phylum Chordata; class Mammalia; order Rodentia; family Gliridae; genus Graphiurus; species Graphiurus murinus. Next base: position 13,135 of record PVLC010041246.1, on the reverse strand, counting down.
ATGCTTCTAGTTTAGACATAACCATATGGTTCAAAATTTGGTTTATCAGTTCTAAGATGCAGGACATAAGATCTGTCTTAGTCAAATCTTCCCACTAGAGTTTAATCCAGACCTCTCCAATGTCCAAGAAGATGTGGTTACTAGATGAAAGGCCTCATGGTACAAGACTGCCACGAGTGAGATGATGTAGAGCATCCTCTCATCTGTTGGAGTCTGTGAGACCTGATGTGTGTGACAGCTGAGGAGGGCAGGGTGGGAATACTGTTGCTTCCAAGTGGGACTTCACCTAATTGCTTCTTATGAGGTCAATGCTGGTTGGGATTCTGTGGCTTCAAGAAGCCAAGTCCCAGCTGCATACCTGCAGATTTCCTAGTAGGCCCTTCAGCCTTTCTCTCTTTTCCAGTCTTCAGCACATTTTCACAGAGCAAAAATGCAGCCCAAGTTTTTCCATTAAATGAAGTCTAAGATTATTCAATAATATGTGGCTATTATTTGCTCCCACAATAGCTTAATCTGGAATTTCTAGCTTTCCAAACTTAGTGTTCCATGTTATCCTGAAGAGTCCTTTATGAGAGATCTTACTATTCTTTGCATATAGACAAGGAACAAAAAAACAAAGTCCCCATAAACTAACTAAATAAATAAATAAATTAAATAATTGGAATCCAAACTGATTAAGTTAGCTGTTGCATTTTTCTTTATGTTTCTGGGTAACACTTAGATTTTTTAGAGGTAACCAGTTATCACTTGGTGTGATTCATATGTAAGCACTTATCTCTAATGTTATAAAAGAAAACACGTAGAATTAATATAAATCCTTCAGTTTGAAACTTTAAGATAGTATGAACTAAATGACAAAATTGTGTTTAATTTATTAGAGTATTTTTCTCCAATTAAAATGAATTATTTTCATCTATGACATAAACACTGGAAATGAATCTCATGCTATTTAGCTTTTGTATTTTTTTTCTTGAATCTCTCTCTCAAATTCCTTCCAAACTTTTGAGGTATAAAATATGACATTCTCACTTCACATAAATTGCCCCTGAAACATTTCTATAGTTGATGACAGCTGTCTTCTACTTATTTTCAGGAGAAAGACTCTTCACAAATGGTCCAAGCTCTTTTACTGGCTTGAGCAGCTTATAACAAAAAGAAAGATATAATATTATCAGAGACTTTCTTGTGGATTTCATTTTATGCTATCCTTCAATGATGCAAACAGGTACCCAAGTACTGTGCTGAGAACCATGAAGAAGGGGTAATCAGACTTGGGTGAATTTAGCCTATTATGTTCAGGTACAGTAACTGGTTATCAAACAGATTAACATTTTTCAACAAAACATATGAATATACACTCAGCAGCTGAATTTAGGTATCTGGAAAGCAATATAAACTCAAATTCATTTCTAATTTTTTCACTGCACCTAAATAAATATAAATTGCATACTAGAAACTGCTCTATATATCCTGTAGTTTACCAAGATGAATAATTTGTGAATTGGTGAATTACATAAATAGATATAAGCACATGTAACTTCATATATATTACATTATATTTATTATTCTTCATAATTCTTCTTTCAGCAGCATGTAACAATGCATTCCAGTAGCTCTACTTGAACTAATACAAATTGTTTGCTGAGCCCAATATGAACATATAAATCATTGAAAAGAGACTTGAAAACCATAGCTGAAAATTAGAAACCTATCTCTACAATGTGTTTATGCAAAGAGAAAATGAATTGAGTACTTGAATCTGTAGCTCCTCTCAGCTTCACTTGAAATAATTTTGCCTGAAAATTGCATAACATGAGTTCACTGATAAGAAAAGCAATGAGTTTTAATAAAATAAGTATGTCTAAATTTAAACTACCTTTAAGATTTCAAGTGGCACAAGGAAAAAAACTTCTTCAAAGGATTGAAACCTACAGAAAACATTAAAGGAAATGCCAAGTAATACTAAAACAAAGTAAAGCAACTCTATGTCTATATCCATATATATATGTGGGACCATATTTAAGTCACTGTTGAAATAGTGTTACCAATGTAAAGATGCTAAACACTATTCCTCCCTTCGAAGCATAATCTAGCATCCAGTTTATAGTCAAGATGACAGATTAGAGCCAAAAATCACTCACCCAATTACCATGAGATAGAACCTACATAACAGGTGAGTTGCTCCATGTTGAGGTAGGGAGTATATATAAAGCACTGGAATTCAGCAGTAAAGAGCTAGTGACCAAGCCGGGCATGGTGGCATACACTTGTAATCCTAGTACTTGGGAGGCTGAGACAGGAGGATTGCAGGTTCAAAGCCAGCCTCGGCTACTTAGTGAGGCACTCTGAAACTTAGTGAGACCCTGTTTCAAATAAAGAATAAAAAATAGGGCTGTAGGTGTAGCTCAGAGGCAGAATGCCCTTGCATTCCATCCCTAGTACCAAAAAAAATAAAAATAAAAAAAGAATCAGTGACCAAGTGAAACTCAGAAATATTAAGTATTAGTATAGTAATTCATTCATCTGTTGATGGACATCTTGGCTGGTTCCATAGTTTGGCAATTGTAAATTGTGGAGTTATAAACATAGATAGACATGCGTTGGTCTGATAGTTTGGTTTCCATTCTTTTGGGTAGATACCCAGAAGTGGTATTGCTGGATCATATGGTAGGTTCATTCCCATTCGTCTGAGGATCCTCCATATTGCTTTCCAAAGTGGTTGCACTAATTTGCAATCCCAGAGGGTTCCAGTACCCAGTGCTCAGTGGCTCACCTCTGGTGGTAAGAATGTTTCTTTTCTCCTGGAATAGGAGAAATGGAAGTTTTATATCCTGCTTTCAGGAAAAGGAGAGATTAGAATGCTTGTCTTGTACCTTTGTTCCTTTAGCTCAGGACAATCCTTTGGCCAAAGTGGCATACTCGGTGTGGCAAATTCTGCTGCTTTTCAACCTACTGGTAGGGTATTTCAAATTCGGAATTGTACTTTGAAGGAATCTAAGAGGAATACTGAAAATACCCTTCTATGAGAAGAAACACAATCTTGTTAGAAAAGAGGGTGCAAAGGTCATATGGATAAAAAAAAGCAAAAAAAAAAAAAAAAAACAAAACAAAAACCAGATGCATAATGTGCCTAAGTGTTTTACATATAAAAAATCAGTACCTATCTGTTGCTTGATTATTAAACATTCACCTTTACAGCTAATTCCTCTAAACATTCCTTAGTCTCTCTTCAGATTCAGGGACCACATATTTCTTGGAGGTAAAAAAATAAGAGAGAGACTTATTATATTGAAACATATGAAATTACCACTCTGTGGGCCTGACATGGACAAATTCCAGCAATTTCATATGGTTCACTGTAGCATATGAAAACTTGATCTAGTGGTTGGGCTTGATGTCACACGCCTTTAATCCCAGAACTTGGGAGGCTGAGAAAAGAAGATGATAGGTTAGAGGGCAGCCTCAGCAGCTTAGTGAGGCCCTCAGCAACTTAGTGCGACTCTGTTTCAAAATAAAATAAGGCTGAGAGTGAAGCTCAGAGGTAGAATGCCCCAGTAGCCCCTTACACACACACAGAGACACACACACACACACAGACACACACACACACACACACACACACACACACACACACACATACAGAAGATGACTTTATCTAGGATCGACTACTACTTAGGTTAGTAACCTTTCTGTCTTTGATCTTGGACATTTTTCCTAGAGCAACCCAGCCACACTGCCATGAATTATTCCCTCAAATCAATATGCCTCCAGATCTTCCTAATACTGTTTACCCAAGGAGTTTGGATATTGCCTGAGCTTTTTGTTAATAGGCCTTCCATCAGCTTGCTCTTCCTTCCAGACTTGCACAACTTGAGAAATAATAGTTCTTAAATTTTGTTCCCTATACTCCTTGTTTGCCTTTTCCTATTCCCAGATCTGCATGACATTAGAGTTGATTGTCAACCCAGAGCTGTCTGAATGCAGCCATCCAAATTCCACTGAAATGTTCTCACCACCAAGTGGATATTGTTTTACCCTAATCATATTACATACTGTGCTGTATTTGACACTGTGAGTCACTCCATCTTTCCCAATGGTCATTTCTCTTTTAACTATCAGAGACCAAATTGTTCCTTCTCTTCAAGTTTTTTTTTTTTCTCAGTTGTTGACACCATCCAGTCACCTAAGATGAAACTTTGGAATTTATCTCTGATCCCTTCCTTTCTCTTGACCATACATTGCCAATTCACCACTCAGTCTTTTCGTTTTTTCCTTAAAACCTTCTTAAAACTGTTTCTTCTTCCCTTGTTGTACTTGCAAAGGAGATCACCAAAGATTATGTAAAACCCTCCTTGGATAAGTCCTCTGAAGGCGATCGTTGCCTTTTCACCTGAGACCAGTATGATAAATATCTAGAAACTGCTACTGTGATAGTAGAAGCATTTTCATATATCTTAGTATATAAAATTTTTCATATAAGATTTCCTATATTGCTTTTTTATGAAACATGTTAAAAATTGAGATAAATACTTGTGCTTTCAAATAGTTTATGAGAAATATTTCTAGAAGTGCTATATACATGGCATGCACAGTTAGTCCAGTTTCCACTAGTTTTTACCACAACACATTATTGACAAAATCATGATGCTGAAATCAAATAAATGCGTACAAAGAAAAAGTCCTCAAAAAGACATTAAAATGCCATTTAATATCTTGCAAAATTTATGTTTAAAAATAAAATACATTGATATAATTTTAATTGCTTTTGGTAGTTGAATAAAAGACCTTTCCTATAAATGAGCATAGAGGACTAAAAAATGGTACAAGATAGGAAATCCTGATATTAATGTTATTTTATGAACTATACCTCAAACAAACAAAATTGAAAATTTTGGTTTGAATATTTGAAATGTGTAATTACTATAATGCATTCATAATTGTTTATCAGTTATGACCAAGAATACCTCATGAAACCTAATACGCTTGTCCTTCTATGTCAAGTCACCTCCATAGTAAGAATTGCTTAAGGACCTACTAGGAAAAGTGATGTAAAAACTGACACAAGAAGAGATGCATTTTTCTTATTTCAAAAGAGCGTATAATTTAGCAATGTAAATTATGCATACAAATAATTATAATGCTGTAGCAGTATATGATGTGTGTTATACAAACCAGCCACTGAGAGTTAAGTAAAATAACTTGCACAGAATCAGCTAGTCTCACTTTTGTCACTGTTTCCTTTACTTGCCTTTGGAACATTCTGTTGAAATCTCTAAATTCCTGTCAAAAAAAACCTCATGGAAGAAAGAGGAAGAAAAAGGAGTAGGAAGAGAAGAAAGCAATGGACTGTTCTTAAAAGTTAAAGTTTTTTTCAGAAGAGAATTTCTCAGTGGTTAATGCAGACCCAGTATTACACATTTCAGGGGAAAAAATGGATGGAATAATCTTTGGAAAGTACTCTTTTTCTTAAAGAGTGGAAAAGAATGTTTCTTTCAGTGAATAAAAAAGGATGTTGTGCTCGAATCTGGAGTAGTAGGGGAAAAACAAGGAAAAGAAATACAGTACAATGAAAAGGTTGTGTTCCTTTTTCTCTGATGCTTCTTCATTTTAGAAAGTGGATCTCAATATTTGAATCATCCATGGGGGCTTTAAAAAATCCTTGTTCTTTACCTCCACCCCAGAGAAATTAAATTCAAATCTCTGGGGATAACTCAGGCATCAGTAGTTCAATGAAATCCCCAGGTGATTCTAATATGCAATCACAGTTGAGAACCTCTGCCATGACAGACAGAAAAGAGAGAAGCCAGGGAAGACTTTAATAAAGAACTTCAGAGGCAGGAGATCTGTCACGCTCAGCTAGTGTCACCTAACTAGCTGATCCTGGTAAGATAAGTAGTACTATGACATCCAGAATAATCAAGGTAGGCCTCAACTCTTTACGAGTGAAAATGAGAGGGTTGTATTTGATGATCTCAAAAATTTTCATTTACTATAGCACTTTGAACTGACTAAAGCTGAAACTATACAATAGAGGGGGGAAGTTTCTCTACCTATTAAATCACTAATACAATGTTTCTTCTTCTAGTCTTAATCTAAAATATTCAGTCAGTCCACTGACAAATATATTTTCACCAAAACACACATTAAATAATCTAAGAATTTGAGAAGATGGTAATATGGAAAGTCAGTAAATATATTTTCCTCTTATAAAAACCACGTACTATGTATTGCATGCCTGGTATATTTGGGTGGTTAAAGGCACCTCTCACTTATTCTGAAAATCTGCCATTTCCTACCATGGAACTGAAAAGGGAAAGCTACAGTTGGTTATAAAAACATGATGGATCATTTAGGTGACTGTATTCAGCTGTAAGCAATAAATGCTGAGCTCAGCAGAACTACTATAGGCAAAATGCAAGTGATTTACTAGATATCTAAAGCACACGAGATTTGTAATGCATGAGACCCGCAGGCCCATCACTTCTATTCAGTAATGGGAAACAATATTTTGGTGAAAAATGACACATTTAATTTCAACTTTGTGTTGTAAAACAAAAAGGCAGCCTAATTTTCATTTTATTATTTTTTTCTTTTCATAAAGTGTCTTTGCATACTTACGTGGCAGGGAAGATACCATGATCGCGAAGGTGGTTTTCCCAGGGTGAGGCTCATCCATTGCACTCCGGGTGTGCTGACCCCTGCGATTTCCCCAAATGCGGGAAACTCGACTGCATAATTTGTGGTAGTGGGGGACTGCGTTCGCGCTTTCCCCTGAAAATAAATAAATAAATAAATAAATAAATAAATAAATAAAGTGTCTTTGCATCTTATTGTAAGTGCAAATACTTTCTATGTGCACACACACACATGCACCCCTAATACAGGAGATTGAACCCAAGGGTATTCTACTTCTGAGCTACACTTCCAGCCCTTTTTGTTTTTCATTTTGAGACAATGTCTCACTAAGTTGCTGAGAGTCTCTCTATGTTATTAAGGCTGTCCTTAAACCTGTGATCCTCCTGTGTATTGAGATTATAGGTGTGCTGCACCACACCTGGCTAAATATGCTTTATTAAGATGTAGGAACAATGGACATGTTACAAACAATATCTATTGGTAGACAGATATTATTTGGACATGATTGGTGGGATCAAAATGAGAAATCAGAGTACTGTGATGGACCCATCATATTTGCATGGACTCTCCCCAGAACTGACTCTAATAACTTAGTGATTTTTAAGGCAGGTGTGCATCCAAGTGATTATCATAATTACATATGGATATTGAAAACAGTCTTGGTATCCTCTTTAAAAAAGGCCAGAGGAAAAAATAATAAGAGACATAATGTTACCCACTGAACTGATAGTACAAAATTTAGTCACAAAAGACCATGAACTCAAATTTCAATTCTATTAATGACTTACAGTGTGAATACCATAGACTTTCTGTATTTCTCTCTCTTTCTCGGTTTTTTTTTTTTTTTTTTTTTTTTTTTTTTGTGGTACTGGGGATTGAGCTCAGGGGTGTTCTACCTCTGAGCTATACCCCCAGCCCTATTTTATATTCTTTATTTTGAAACAGGGTCTCACTAAGTTGTGGAGTGCCTCACTAGGTAGCTGAGGCTGGCCTCGAACCCGGATCCTCCAATCTCAGCCTCCCAAGTGATGGGATTACAAGTGTGCGCCACCACACTCGGCTTTGTATCTCATTTTATCATCCTATGAAATACTGACCTATACTGCAATTATATGTAAGAAACAAATAAAACCTCTTCCAAGGCATTTTGAAAATATATTCTTCATTTCAGAATAAATGTTAAACAACAATAATGATGATGGAATAGCTGACATAATGCAAATTTTAAATAGAGCACATAACTTTCTAATTACGGTCTACACTTTATTCTTTGTAAGTGTAATTAGAAAGAGACCATGTTCCTTTAATTAGAAAGTTAATTAGATTGTGACCTCTTTTCCTGTCTTATTGTCTTGGACTGTAGGCCAGGAGTAAATTACAAATCCCATGACCTCCATGTCTATAGTACCCCCAAACAAGAATGGTTAAACACAAATAGGATTATAAGCAATAGTACTAGGACTTATAAGTCAGATGGGAGCATCCTAGACTATGGAACAATTCTCTTATTAGAGAAAAGTTTATTTGGATAAATGCAGAAGATGCTTTACTAGATCAAGCCTATAGAGTAAGTTTCTTACATTGTGTTCTTCAGGATGCTGGTTCCCTTTTCTAGTGGCTCTCAAAATTTAGTGTGAACACATGAGAATCAGCCAAAATCTTTGTTAAAACATAAATTTCTAGATTCCACACATAGAGCTCTTATTTCAGTGAATCTTAGACTCACTGAGAGAAGTTAAGAAACTTTCTTTATGTCAGAACTTTTGATGGCTAATATGCTTTGGTAATCTACAAGAAGAAGGATAAAGTATGCTTTGCTCCTCAATTGTATTTGACCTTTCCACCTGTTAGAATGTCTATAATTTACTTTAAAATAGTTCAGCATTGTCAATATAACAGACATAATGTATTACTTAAAGTTATACTGTACAGGTGGTGGGTTGACTTTATTAATAATTTCCGAAGGTGGTCCTGATAAGCACTTTGGCTCTCATTATCGCAGAGCTATACCGGAGTTTTGCCATTTCAAAGTGGGTTGTCGAAACAATTTGTTGTTTAGCATTAACATAAGGTTATAAATGAGTTTTCATTGGTGTAATTAGTGATTTTCCCATGTGTGTACTTGATCACATATTGGAGAGACATTCTCTACATTTGTATAAACAGAGCAGATGAATATAGTGAAGCTTCACCCTTTAGTGTCAGAAATAGTACTATCAATTTGATACCTGGTTCTGGAAGTTCCATGATTGCCTGACTCCTACTAGCCTAATTATCTAAATTCTTTTTTCTAATATTATCATATTTTTCCCCAGGTACAGTATGATTTTTCAAAATGATATTGGACCACTTTAAAAAGATTTATGACCTCATAGAGTCGACTGGCTGTTTTGTGCTTGCTTGTGAATAAACATCTAAAGAAGTATTTACTCTGAGACTTTCTCACATATAATTCAAAAGCAAAACTCCTAGAGGGAGAAGCTAACCCTCCACCACCTCTAGCCAGTGGCAGTTATGGACACCTACAGAAAAGAGCATAATAGTTATACAAGATGAGATCGCCATAGGTCAGATCACCACACTGCCCCTTCTCCCCACTCCAGTTCTTGTTTGAGTCTGTGTTTGTGAAGCACTTCATGCAACCAGTGCTCTTCAAAAACACTTGAGGAAATGCTATGTGATTAGTTTCAACCTCAGAACAAAGGAAATCTAAGTCATTGGAAACCAAACAGCATTAGGAAACTGATCTGTAGCATCTTGATTGTGCTCTCAAAATGTCATGCAGAGCAAAATAGGCACACAGAATCACACATCAAAGCAAACATGTGGCAAAGAGGTAATAATTTTATGTTTAAATTCTTGGTAACAGTTTCCTAGGTAAATAATAACGTGATAAATAGTCAATTTGCCTTACTTTATGGTATAAATTGTATTTTGTCTAGAAAAATAAGTGATCTAGAGCAGGCAAAAACACCTTAACTACAAAGTTGTGCACAAGAACAATACTGGGAAATTCAAAGAGATCCTTTTGGTCTATTCTCATTTTGATGAACTAAAAGTAAGATGTTCATAAGCACATAATATCAATATCAAGTAAAATTAACAACTCTTACCTCCAATATAATGCTTCTAACAAAATGGATGCTCAATAGTTGCCTATATTTGCATTAAGGTCATTTCTGTTCAAGTACTGATGTAGTTTTAATTTCAACTTATTACATGAACTTGGAAAATATGGGAAAAGGAAGTAATTTGTTGCCTTAATGGCTTTGATCTACAAAAAGAGTGCCATTTTAAGCCAGAATTAATGGGGAGCACTCTGCTTGAGATCAGTTTGGGCCATATCATTTACCAGCTCACTGATGTTGATGTATTTTTATAAAAGCCTAATTTGTGTGCTTTATATTCACCATTGTTTTTAAAACATTTACTAATTTCTTAGAATTTGTTTAATTCCTCATTCACTGTGACTAATAAAACCTTACTTTATAAATGATTCATCCATTCATTCCAAAAACATTTACTGAATGTTTTCATGTGCTAGGTGCTGCTCCAGAGCTAGGGGCCAATGGTGAACAAACACACTAACTGCTTTTATGGAGCCCACATCTAGTCACAGAAGACAGGAAAGACCAACAGGACAAACATAATACCTGGGTATCAGCAAAAGGGGGCAAGAGAGATTTATAAGGATGCTGTTTTATTGGAGATCAGGCACAACCTTTCTAATAAGTGAACATTCGAGAAGTCTTCTATTCTGTGGGATAAAATGAGGTAGAGCATATGTAAAGTACATTGTAAAATATTTGACCTTTGACATGAGGTAGGTATGTAGCAAATTATATATTCTATTCTGATAGCCATTTCCAACATTATCACTGATGTTCATGTGTTTTTATTTTTTATTTTTTGTGATATTGGGTGCTGAACCCAGGGGCATTCTACCTCTGAGCTACACTCCCAGCCCTATTTTTTATTCTTTATTTGAAACAGGGTCTCACTAAGTTGTGAAGTGCCTCACTAGGTAGCTGAGGCTGGCTGTGAACCCACAACCTCCTGTCTCAGCCTCCCAAATACTGGGATTATAAGCATGTACCACCATGCCCGGCTGTATTTATATTAATACCTAACTTAAGTGCATATTTGGTAGATGAATCTGAGGAGAGAAAACTAATAAAAAGCCCTCACAAATAAACTACCACTTAAGCAAGGAAACAGAAGACTTTTCCATGTTGCTTCAACAGCAGTCTGAGCTCTCCCTATTGCTTCAGTGAGATCATCATTATGATTGTTGCAGTAGTTGGTGCTGCCTGGATTATTAATAGAGAAAATAAGTTTGATGATAGTTATAAAAGCAATGTCAGCTCACACCATTAATTACTTACTCCTTATTCATCATACAATTCTAAGTGCTTTTAATTCTCTCAACAATATTACAAGGTAGATATTGTTAATATATTATAAAGTAACTTGTCCAAGATCATCCAGATGCTTAGTATCAGACCTGGGATTGGAGTATAGAGTAGTGAGAAAACAATGCCCATATCATTATTCATCACATTCCCAGTGAAAAATATATTGGCAGAAAAGAAAATTAGAACACTCATATATTTTTATATATTTCATTTAACATAATGTACTTAATAACAACTTTAGCTCCTGATTCTGGAACTCAGGCTTCTGTGCAGTTTTTGGGGTTTTTTGTTTTGTTTTGTTTTTAAAGAAAAATGTGTTTTGAATAATGCTATGGTCTAAATATGCCCCCCAAAATTCATGTATTGAAACCAATATGCCAATATAATAGTATTAAAAGATAGAGGTCTATAGAAGATGATAAAGTCATAAGGGTGGACCCCAAATGAATGGGACTAGCAACACTATAAAAGAAGTTGAAGGGAATCCCTAGTCCATTCTGTCCTTCCTGTCATGTGAGGATATAATGTTCAAGGCACTATCTTGGAAGCAGATACTGAGCCCTTGCCAGACACTGAGCTTCTCAGTGACTTGATTTTAGACTTCTCAGCCTCCAGAAATGTGACAATATGATTCTGTTGCTCAGAAATGGTCCAGCATACCAGATATGGTGGCTCAAACTTGTAATTTCAGTAGTTGGGAAGCTGAGACAGGAGGGTTGCAAGTTCAAGAACAGCCTTTGGTAACTTAATGAGACCCTGTTTCAAAATAAAAAAATGGATCTATGGATCTGGGGATGCTGCTGTTGCTCTGAGGTAGAATGCTCCAAGTTCAATCCCCAGTTCCAGAGAGAGAGAAAGAGAGAGAGACAGAGACAGAGACAGAGACAGAGAGAGAGACAGAGAGAGAGAGAGAGAGAGAGAGAGAGAGAGAGAGAGAGAGAGAGAGATTACCCAGCATTAAGTGTTTGTTGTTGTTGTTGTTTTTTCTGGCAGCACAAATGGACTAAGACAAACAACTAATAGCAAATATACAAATAATCTTTTGGAGAACACATTTGTGCACTTACTACAAATAGCAATTCCCGGAATTCTAAGCACTGAAAGAGTAAACATTTTAACTTGTTAAAACTGTGCAGCCTCCTCTCAATTTCATATTTATACCTTATCTGTCTAGAGTATTTGTAGGTCATGATCAAAACCTCCCAAATAGAATCATATATACATCTTTAAATCATCACAAAGGACATAATCAAGGCATGGAGATTTTATAATTTAGGTGTTGTTTGAGAAACCAAATGCCTAAGACAGCTTGTTTGATTTTCGAACTTTATTTAGTAGAATGACTTCTTGTGGTAAAAATAACATAAACTGCTTTTGGATGATTATTCAGGGTAAACCATGGCTGGCCATGAATAGACAGACAATTAGGTCGCAAATTTATTACAAAATGAATCCTCTGTGACCTACTGTTTTTCTTTCCTAGAGAAGTTCCTCAAAGCATTATCCTATCATTTTAGCTTGAATGATCTAGTCACTGTCTTCCCAGCTGAATTGCAACACAGGGTAGTTTTCATTTCATTTCTTTTTTTTATTTTTATTTTTTTTAGCATGGATTTTTATACATTTCTTGGGTACAACAGGGTTAATCACACATTTTTGTTGGGTACATGCTAGTACAGGTAGAGACATCCATGCACATATTTCTCATTAACCCTTCCCCAATTCCCACCCACCCTCCCTCTATCTCCTGGTCAGTTTAGTGATTGACTTTGATGTGATCTTGTAAGTACATCATGCTCATTAGGGTGTCCCCCCTCCTCCAATTACCTTCCATTAAGTCAAATTTTTTGTTCACCTAAGGATTCTCCTTCACCTGGAGTCCCTCCTATGTCCCATTTTCTCCCTAGCTTCCACATATTAGGGAGAGCATTTGATTTTTAACTTTTAGTGACTGACTAATCTCACTTAACATAATGTTTTCCAGTTCCCTCCATTTCCTTGCAAATAACATGATTTTGTTCTTCTTTATGGCTGAGTAAAATTCCATTGTGTACATATCCCATAGTTTTGTAATCCATTCATCT
>PVLC010041245.1:0-12949 GCA_004027655.1 Graphiurus murinus | reverse complement strand
CAAATATTGGGATTACAGGTGTGTGCCACCATGCCCAGCTGAGGACACTTTTTAGAGCTTTTTTTTTTTGGTGGTACTGGAGATGGAACTTAGGGGCATTCTACCTCTGAGCTATATTCTTAGACCTACCTTATTTTTATTTTTATTTTGAAACAGGGTATCATTAAGTTGCTAAGGGCCTTGCTAAGTTGCTGGGGCATGCCTCAAAACTGCGATCTTCCTGTCTCAGCCTCCCAATTACTGGGATTACAGGTGTGCACCACCATGCCTGGCAGTTTAGAGCATTTTAAACACACATGAAACACATTAGTAAATCTAAGGCAAAGATTCCCAAACTTATTGGTTTATAGCCCCCTTTTCACACACACACACACACACACACACACACACACACACACACATTGGTTTATGAAGATTCTGGTTGCTGAGCTTGGGAGAGGGGTGAGGTGAGATCCTATGTTACGGCAGTACTAAATTCTCTACTTCAATAATAGAAGGTGTCAGGTGTGGCAGAGCACACCTGTAATCCCAGTACTTGGGAGGCTGACACAGGAGGATCCCAGATTTGAAGCCAACCTCAGCAACTTAGACTCTCAGTGACTTAAGGAGACCCTGTTTCCAAATAAAAACATAAAATAGGGCTGGGGTTGTAGTCCAGCCTTGAGGTAGAACACCCCTAGGTTCAATCCTCAATACCACACAAAAAAGTGAAGATGACAAGTTCCCCCAACCCAAACAAATGGCTTTAGAGGAGGCAGATGCAGGATCAGGTTATTCATAAAAGCACATGTAAACATAAGCAGTTCTAGGAATTAGACTAGACACTCCTCAGGTTCTTGGATAATCTATTTCTGAATCCTAAAATAAGGAGGGAGGGTGAGCAGGACCACTCTCCCATTAGGAAAGCCAAAGAAGGGAAGCCATGGAGTGGCTCCATGGCCCAGGCTTGGGATTGTATACTTTGGTGCAGTTGAGAATGTTTAAGGCAGCTCAGGGGAGATTCAGGTGCCAGGAATTCAGTGTCGAGGGTCCAGTAGAAGCAAGAATCCATTATAGGTGAGCTACCACAGCTCTCTAGGTAGCATGCTTGATACCCTGCCTCCATCCCTTTTCTGATTAAGATAATCAGATAAAGTTTTGTTATTTACATCCAAGGACCCTTACTGGTACAAAAGCATCCTCCTCAGCCCCTACTGCCCCCTACCCCAGTAAAAAAGATTTCAAATTCTGCTTGCAATTCTTTACCTAGATTTAACCACATGGCTTTGAATTTTGGGTTAACTATGCTCCTGTCTCAAAAACACCAATAGGCTTGTAGGCCAATTAATCATTCATACTTCAATATGAATTCTTTCAATCCAGTTGCTTTTTTTTTTTTTTTTTAATCTTTCTGAGATTAGAACATTAAGAAAATCGGGTAGAGGAGGGAGGAGTTCAGGAAGAGTTCATTGTGAAGATTGGGCCATTTCAGGGAGGGGCAGGAATGAAATAAGGTGCCAAGGTGGGTCCTGATGAGGTCACAGGATTCCTATCAGGCAGGGAAAACAGGACACCATGAAACAGAGGTGGACCGAGAGCAATGTGTCGAAGAGCCAACGATGAAGTCAGGATTTTATTTCAGCTGGTCTTTTGCACGCACACTGTTTTTGTTTTGTCTTAGGGTAGGTAACTGGGAGGCCTGAGCTCTTTAGTGCTCGGGGAGTGATTACAGGTGATTTATCATGTTATTAAGGCTCCCAGGTTTTGTAACAGACACCATCAGGAGAAGCAGTGTGGGTTCAGGATCCACCCTGCCAGACTAATCTTCATAAAACAACAGGAGTTCGCTCAGGTCCCTTTATGCCACACTAAGCTCATTTCCTTTGTCGATGGGGTTACCAGGCTGGTGGGTTTCAGCAGGATAGAGCCCAGTACAGTTAAGCAGATTTATAATTGGTTGAGCAATCCCATGCAAAGACTGATGATTAATGAATCTGTGTCAACTTTAAGGGAGGTCTCTAGGCATTTGCTGCAGGGTCCCAGTCAACATTTTTATTAATGACTTGGATGGGTTCACAGAGCATGCTGATCAAATTTGCTGAAAGGGTTAGTGGCGATGTTGGATGACAAGATCGGGTTTTAGAAAGATCTCAGTAGACTGAAAAGATGGCCCAGATATAACAAGATGAGATTTAATAGAGATACCCATGAAGTCTTACACTTAGCCCTGAAACATCAGCTGTATGTGTAGAGGCTGGAGGTGAGCTGGCATAATATGAACACAATTGCAGAAGACTCGCCCTGAAGCAAAGGCATGGATACACCCAAGTCTGCTGCCAGGAACACATCTGGAGAGCCTGGCTCATTTTAGGCACTGGCCCAAAGAGCAATAGGGACAAAGTGGAACATGTCCAGAGGTGGGAGCCAGGCCATGAGGGGTCTGAGGCCCTTGTGTAGAAGCAGCAGGAGTTGAAGGATGTTTAGCCTGGAGTCCAGAGGGCTCCTGGCAGGACACCTGTTTTTAGTTATTTGCTGGTGGGCAAAGGGGAAGCAGAATTAGATATGTTTTGATGGTCTCAAAGTGTAAAACAACCATCGGTGGAGTCGTAGCTTCCATCTACGTTATAAAATTTAGGAAGTTTTTCCAACAATTTAAGGAAGCAGGAAGGAATGCAAACTGATAAAAGCCCAGGCTTAGGAGTCAGGTGTTGGTGCGAATCTCAAAGGTGCCACTTAAGAACTGTGCCTTTGGGTGAGTTTACCCTTTTGTCTTCATGAGGACTGAGATTCTAAAGCACCTGGCATATGGTCGGCGACACATAGGGACCAAACAGATAATAGCTATTTTTATAATGGCTGTAGCTACAGTTGCTTAAAAATTAAATAGGTGGCCTCAGGTGGAAGCAAGTTTTAAAATAGTTAAAATGATGGAAAGGAGATTTTTAAGTCTCTTATGTGGTGGGGTGGGTGGCCTAATTATGGGATTTGACATTTTGGGGGGCATATCCCTGCAGATAAAGGAACAAGAAGTATGCATCATGTCTGTATTTTCATTCAGGGTTGTTCTCAAAACAGTGAGGTTTTGTGAAGGAAGTTGGTCTTGTCCTCAAATTAGGAACATTTGTGAAGGAAGTTGGTCTTGTCCTCAAATTAGGAACATTTGGAGCTTGGTCCATGGGCCAGATATAAAGTTATTTATTTATTTATTTATTTATTTATTTATTTATTTATTTATTTATTTATTTTTGTGGTACTAGGGATTGAACCCAGGAACATTCTACCTTTGAGCCACAATCTACCCCCCACCCCAGCCTTTTTTATGTTTTGTTTTGAAATAGGGTCTTGCTAGGTTGCTCAGAGTCTTGCTACATTGCTGAGGCTGTCCTCTAACCTGCAATCCTCATGTCTCAGCATCCCAAGTACTGGGATTACAAGTGTGCACCACCATGCCTGGCTTAATTCATACTCTAAAAATAGTTTCTCTTTCCTGAGCCCAAGTGATAGGCTGGCAGTGAGCTAATCATCTTCCGTATATCTTTATGATCACATTTTAGTTGAGTGACATAGGAATATATGAAAATTATATAATAACTATCATATAACATTTTAATATAATGACATGGGAATCTTACATAATAAAATCATAGGAACATGGAGTGGGAAACAATTCATTCTAATTGGAGGATTAGAAAAGGCTTCTTGGAGAAAGTGGCATTTGAGCTGGGCCTTAAAGGATGAGTGAGACTTTAATTGAGGGGAGTGGGCTGGGGGCAAGGCCTTCCAGGCTGGGAAATAGCTTACACAAAGGCACAGAAGTAATTAGCAGAGATAATGAGCCATCTTCCCAGGGCTAACTCTGCCCTTTTTCTTATGGGTGCCTTCATCACTGCTATCATTGATGTTAGCATGTTAATATGAAATTGTAGGAAAGATTTTGCATTTAATGACTTGTTGGTATTGTCCCCATGCTGAGGTTTTTTTTTGTTGTTTTATTGTTAAAATCAATGAGATACCTACAACACATGTGCTGAGCCTTGAGGGCTAAGGCAGCTGACAAGACAAAAGCCGACAAGATGACAGAGCTGGAGGCAGTGAGATCTGCCCGTGAGGGAAGGAGTCTCTGACCACACATGAAGCAGGCTTCTCCACCTTCTGTGGAGGGGCTTCTTTTTATTTTCTTTTTTAAGTTTTTAGGGGCTTTGTGAAGGCCATTTCTGGTTGGATTAAGTCCACATCCTGGGAAGGGGTCTGAGGATGGAAGTCCCCCAACACCCAGGCCTAGATGCCCTTCACTGCTATTTTCACTCACTCCTTTATACATTAGACAAGGCTTGGGAAGATGACAGTGACCAGGGACACTTACTGTTTTTAGATCCATTCAAAACTCTTTATACATATTATCTCTTTCCTCACAATGACCAAGAGATAGGTATTTATTGAAACCATTTCACTGAAAGCCTATGTGACTTGTCCAAATCACCTAGATAGAGTGCAAAGCCTTTGTTTGTACAACCAGACTCCCAGACTCCCAGAATGGAGCTGAGAAATGGGACAGAAATATAGATGGAAAATGGTTAATTAAGGGGCTGGAGTACAGGACACAAAGGCAAGAGCTGACCTATCCCTTCAGTCTTGTTGATGCTAACCGATACATTTCTCTCATGTAATTTGTATTCTTTTGTGAATTAATTTTGATAAAGACAGGTCAGAGCTGGGGCTCTGTAGCCTAGTGGAAGTGGGAGAAGGGGGAAACCAGTGATGGTGAAAAGAAAATATAGCCCAAACGAAAGTGTTTGAGATACATATTGCTAAACTCATTATTTTGTTAAGGGCTGGCTTTGGCTATAGATGAGACCCAGCAACTGGGGAGAGTTTGAGAAAATGAAGCCAGTTGAGATGGGCATCATTGTTTCTTAGCTAGTCGATCTGGTGTCATTCCATCTGGGGAAGAGAGAGGAGCTGTAGAGAATTCTCTTGAATTTGCAGATTAGCTCAATGAAGGATGATGTTAACCAAAGGGAAACATTTGTACAGATCACCCAATCTGGATTTCAGTGTCAAATAAGTAATTAGCTATGACTTTCATTCTATGAGATGCTTACTGGAAGACACAGTCCTAGCCCTCAAAAAGCTTACCTCTGAGAGGTTAGGAAGGTGCGGGGAGGGAAATAGAAGTAACTAATCTTTTTGCTTTGGTCAAATAATGTAGGAAGTAAGACAAAAATAATCCACAGAATTAAACCACTTAAAATAATAATAGAGCAGTTTGACTAATTTCTCAACCTTACATCTGTTTATGTTTCTAATTTTGGAGAATTTTCCCCTCCATTTCCATTTTCCAGGCATCTCAGCTCAGTAGCACCCAGAGTGTATGTCATAAGATCCATGGGTCAGAGGAAATGGCAGTACACAGAACCGAGGGCCAAAATGTTCCAGGCTGCTTGGCAAAGAAAGGTCAATTCATGACCAACTGGGACATAGTGTTGTTGGCAATCTGCTCTAATGTCCCTTAGTAATTGCTAATGAAGAAAGGGTGTCTGTGAAGACTACACTCTTTCCAATTGTCCTAATGTCAAATAATCCAGGATATTTTGCTGAACTTGCTTTTTCTTTTTTTTTTTTGTTAAATTTGCTTTTCTTTTGATTTAATTTCATTCTTCAAAAGATAATTTTTTTGTGTGTGTGGTACTGGGGATTGAAGCGAGGGGCATTCTATCTCTGAGCTACACCCTCAGCCTGATTTTATTTTCTATTTTGAAACAAAGTCTTACTACATTGATGAGAACCTAACTAATTGCTGAGGTGGTCCTAGAACCTGTGATCCTCCTGTCTCAGCTTTCCAAGTACTGGGATTACAGGCGTGCATTACTGTGCCCAGCAAGATAATTCTTAATTACATAAAAATGTAGCTTAATTATTTTGTCTCTGAAAAACTCATTACATAAGTAAATTAACTTGTTTGAAAAACAAAAGCAAACAAAACAAAACCAAAACCAACCAAACAACCATCTGTGTGATAAGGCTATGAAATCTAATTTTTGGTTTTGGAAAATGAGGTTATGGGATTGTTAGGAAAGCAAAACCTTTTTTGTTGCACTTGTAAGATGCAGCAATGTAGCTTAGCAAAGGCTAGGAGAAGTCCGAAGTGTGATCTAGGAGTATTGGCATTGTAGCTCCCCAAAGTAAGCTTTTGGGTTACAGCCACGTTGAGAGAAGTTGTAGAGGGAATTAATATCCATGGATCATCTCACGAAACTTTCTCAAAATTACTCTCTGAGGTGGGCATTAACCCAATTTATAGATAAGGACACAAGGCCCACTGCTTGTATCCCTTGTAATGACCAAATATTGGATTCCTTAAGTTCAAAAAATTTTTGTACAAGTTATGCCTATAAAGAAACCACACTGTCCTAGCAGAAGAAAAAAGTAAGGAAACTATTAGTTTGCTTAGAAGGGATAAGACCTCTGTAATGGTTTCGATTAATAATGTCCCCTGAGACTTCACAGAGAGTAGGCAGCCATATTGGAGGTAGGGCTTGGTGGAGGAGGGGTTTCTAGAGGTGTGGCATTGGTAATTATATATGGTTTCTCCTCCCTGTGCTCCCTCTCTCTTGCTTCTGGCCTCCATGATGTGAGAGCAGAGCCTTGCTCTCTCCCTCTCTCTGTTCCCCACTGCCATGTCCTGAGCTCTGCAGACCCAGTCCGACATGGACTGAACCTCTGAAATCTCCAAAAATTGTAGCAAATAAACCTACCATCCTCTAAGTTGTGTCAGCTGTTTTGGATTACATCAGGAAGAATATTGACTGAAACAACCTCTTTCTCTGCTCATAGCCCTACTTTCCCCCCAGTAAACTCACAGACATCACTGAACTTGATGACAGCTTTGGAGATGATCTTTTATTTATACCTTCCTCACACACCAGAAAGATAGCTTTGCCCCCCCTCCCCCACCTGTTCCTATATCTTGCATGTGAGTTATTTGATGTAATCCTCTGGACTTAGCATGAAACATCTTTCCTAGAAGCTTCTTCTTTGACTCAAGAGAAACGAAATAAAACTTTCAGAGTACCAAAGTGTATTACCCACATTGTTCCCAAGTGGAGGATGCAATATATTGTTTTAATTACAAAAGCATAATAGCCTCAAGGAAGGGAGTTTTACCAAGAAGAAATGAGTCTCACATAATGAGCAATGAAAGCTATTGTGATTATTATTATTATTGCTTTTATTTAGGCCAGACCTCAGTAAGATTAGGGCAGAGGCCAACTTTTATTTGATTTCCATTCTTCCCTGTCCCATACATTCTGTTCTTCTCTATTTCTTTCCTCCTTTTTCATAATTTCACCCCTAGAGGAGTCTAGTTCTTTACATAAAGGGAAAGGCCTAGGTTAACTGCATTTATACAAAAGTAATAGAAATCTAATGTGTTACTTCTCCCAATGGTATTTATATTTTAAAACTTTGTCCCAGAGAGGGCAATACTTAATTCAAAGGAACAAAGACTCCAGTGGCAAAATTGCAGGCCTCCAGAAGGAAGAATTTTAAGGGAGACTTTTAGGAAGAGGATACTCTAAGGATAAGAGGAGGGACAATAGTATCTTCTCACCTATTTTCACTGCAAAAGGATAATGGCCTAAATAAGGCATTTAGGTGGAATGAAATTAGTCCCCACATTTCCCAAAACCATGTTTATGGAGGTGCCTGATGGCCTTCCTCTATAGACGGATGGCCCTGGTATCATTTACTGCTTTCTAAATCAAAATGACTCATTTGAGAAGAAGCCTACCTCGGTTCAAGTCAATTCAACTAGTGGAGATGCTGTTTCTGTGCTCTTTCCCTGTCCAAGCTCTGCAGGACAGTGCTGGGACCCTATTTTCTCAGGAGATTGGGCACTGTGACCCTACTTTGTAAGCATAGCAGTAGCAGCTACTATTACTCTTTGAGGTTATTTATATCAATGTATGGGTTTTAAGTAATTGGCTGAGCCCCTAGAGGTCCTGAGAATCTAAAACAAAAATTTCATACCATGCAGTCAAGAAATCCTCCCACATCACCCTGGAAGGAAGTGATAAAGGAAAAAAAAAGTATGTATATATATGTAACCAAGATTTCTAACTACTTAGTTCCCAGGACATTAAGCAGTCATAAATAACTTTTTTTTTTTTAAAAAGGAAATTCTTAGGTGTTGTGGTTAATGTTGAGTTTTGTATAAGGCAGTATTAACAGTCAAAACAAGTAAGAGCTATACATTTGAGACATCCACCTGAATCAATGGAGGTGATCCATCTTATGGAAATACGGTTTTCCCAATACAGCTGGGATGTTTATCATCATTTAAAGCTGACTTTCTCAAAATACAGTTTCTAGACCATCTGCATCCAAATCACCTGGGAGCTAGCTAAAAATGTAGATTCCTGGGTTGGATCAAGTTTGGTTGTTTTCAACTACAAATAACAGGAAACTCCAAGTGGTTTCAGGAACTGGTTAATTCAGAGTCTCAATAGACTCCCCACAGACTCTTCCTTTTCATTAATTTTTCTTCACTTACGTCACTTTGTCCTCAGGCTGGTCCCCATAATAGTTGGAACGTGGCTGCCATGTCTTCCAAAAGCAACTACAATGATGTCCAGCAGAAAGACCCCCCCCCTTTTTCAGTACTGGGGATTGAAACCAGGGGCATTTTACCTCTGAGCTATACCCCCAGCCCTATTTTTTATTCTTTATTTTGAAACAGGGTCACACTAAATTGCAGAGTGCCTCACTAGGTCAGCAGATAGACCCTTTTTAAGAATTTTTTTTGGACTGGGGATTGAACCTGGGGGCATTATTCCTTTGAGCTGTACCCCTAGCCCTTTTTAGTTTTATTTTTTATTTTGAAACAGGGTCTTGCCAAATTGCTGAGAGTCTCGTTAAGTTGCTGAGGCTGGCCTTGAGCCTGTGATTATCCTTGTCTCAGCCTCCCAAGTACTGGGGATTACAGGTGTGCCCCGTCACTCCCTGCTAGAAAGACTTTCTGTGCATGATGAATGTTTTCTAGGAGCCTGTGTAGCCACATAAGGTCCTATGTTCAGAGGAGCCCTGTATGTGGTTTAATACCCTGCTGTTATCAGTTTGAAACTCTTGGTAATTTTATCTTTGAACCTGTGTTCTGTCAGTGAAGCCTGATAGGATAATGGAATATGTACAGGATCTGAGGAGGTGCGTGTCTCTGCCCTTTCTTACCACCCTAGTCACGTAGAGCTTTGCAATGTCCCACAGAACATGAGGGAGTTTGGCAAGGCTCGAAGTGAGTGCAAAGTGTAAGGGAGGAAAAATAATTATCTCTCTACCCTTCATAGTCCTTAGTAAAGATGAAGTTCTGTAACAAAAGATGGATTAACAAGAGAAAGAGAAACAGAAATGTAATACCATCTATCCATGGAAGATAGCCAAAGAAATCAGTGAGTCTCAAAGAGATTGGCTTGGATTTAAACTCAAATACTGTTTTCCACCCAAAGAAAGAAGGGTGTGGGAGAGGCTGGTTATTTGGAGATGCTTAGGAAAAGGAAAGTAAGTAAGAGTGAGATCAGTTACAGAGTGGTAAGTTGGTGTCTTCATTGATGAGAGTCGCTCATGATTCAGCTACCCTTCCTTTCCTGGTACTGAGGAGACACCTGACAAATTTCCTTTTTTTTTTTTTTTCCGTACTGGGGATTGAAGCCAGGGGCATTCCATCTCCGAGCTACACCCCCAGTCCTATTTTTTATTCTTTATTTTTGAAACAGGGTCTCACTAAGTTGTGGAGAGCCTCACTAAGTAGCTTAGGCTGGCTGCGAACCTGGATCCTCCTGTCTCAGCCTCCCAAGTTCTGGGATTACAAGCGTGTGCTACCACACCTGGCTCAAATTTCATAATATATATATATATATATATATATATATATATATATATATATATATATATAATTTCCTTATAAAGAGTAATCTCTGTTTTCAGACCTTCTTATATATCAGTATTTTCTCAGAATGATCAACTCAAGATAATCCTTATGCCATAAAGATCTCTCTCTCTCTCTCTTTCTGGGCCTCACTAACTTGCTGAGGCTGGCCTTGAACCTGTGATCCTCCTGTCTCAGCCTCCCAAGTGCTGAGATTACAGGTGTGAGCTAAAATGCCCAGTTCTTTTGTTTGTCTTTACTTTAAAGCATCTTCGGGAATAACTCTACTGCACACTTTTTTTTTTTTTTTTTTTTTTGGTACTAGGGATTGCACCCAGGGGCATTTTACCTCTGAGCTATTCCCTCAGCTCTTTTTATTTTTGTTTTGAAAAAGGCTCTTGCTAGGTTTCTGAGAGTCTTGCTATGCTAAGTTGCTGAGGCTGGTCTTGAACCTGCAATTCTCCTGTCTCAGTCTCCTAAGGTAGTGTGCACCATCACGCTGGGCTTAACAGCACACATTTTAAGAAATGTTCCTCTCTTAGAGGTTAGGATTATCAGGACAATTCAATGGGTGGGCTTTCTTTTCTGGATAGTATGTCTAAAATTAAGGTAGGAGACACTAGGGTAATAGAAAGACTTATTTATACTGATAAGGGTTAAATTACCAGGCTTCTTCCAGGCATGGAGAGCTGAATCTCAGAACATTCAGTGTGTGTTCCTGCTAAGGATCATATTTTTTTCTGTAAAAAACACAGCTCTATTAGAATAACTGTACAACATTTTAGTTAATGTGCCAGCCAACTAATTTAATCTCTTCATTTCTACATGGTTATAGAAGTTTTGATATCCCTATTACCTTCCCCTCTGCATTACTGAACTTTTTCTTATGATTCCTTCTGCTATTAATAAAAAGCCTATAAAAACAACAAAAACAAACAAACTGCAAACAGTATTTAAGATCTGATCATGGAATTCATGAGAAAAGATCACAAGTCTGACTCTCTCACTGCAGATAAAGAAACTGAGGCCTAGAGCAGGAAGTGATTTAAATAAGACCATACTGCGAGTGGGTAGCAGAATTTGTGTGTCCTGTGTTCCTTTTTGGCTGGAGATCCAACACCCATGGGTTCCACGTGCTCCCCCTTCTCCAAACCCTTCTTTCCTGTCAGCCTCAGTGTGGAAACTCACAGCATCAACTGGGTAAATACCAGTCAGCGCGATGTGGCCTGAGTGGGTCTCCCTAACCTCTGTTTCTCTTCCTTTCTTTGATGTTTTAAATCTCAAAATCATCTTCATGCCTCCTCCTCCCAACCCCAACATACACATTTTTGGTCTCTTTCTCTGACTCTTCTGCATTCCATATCCCCACTTCTTATTCTGTTATTTCCATCTGATGTGCTTCTGTAGCATTTTTTAGTAAACCAGAATAGAAAAAGCAAATGATCTTAATGGCTGCGTAAGAATTCCTATTTTGGAAGCTGCACATGGTGATGCACGCTTGTAATCCCAGTACTTGGGAGGCTGAGACAGGAGGATTGCAGGTTCTCGGACAACCTCAGCTACTTAGTGAGGCTCTCAGCAACTTAGTGAGGCCCTGTTTCACAATAAAGAATAAAAACGAGCCGGGTGTGGTGGCGCACGCTTGTAATCCCAGCATTCAGGAGGCTGAGACCAGAGGATCCGGGTTCGAGGCCAGCCTCAGCTACCTAGTGAGGCACTCCACAACTTAGTGAGACTCGGTTTCAAAATAAAGAATAAAAAAGTAGGGCTGGGGGTGTAGCACAGAGGTAGAATGCCCACGAGTTCAATCCCCAGTTCTGCATTAAAAAAGGGGGGGATTCCTATGTAGGAGAGAACTAACTTTATTTAAGAAAAATCCCTGATAGACACTCAGGCTAGAAGGTAAGATTTGGAGGTTGGCAGAAAACAAGAAAACCAAAGTGATGGACTGTCCTGCCTAAGAGACAACAGGGATTGGGTGTGTGGGAGGGGAGAGAAGAGGAAAGGAAGGCAAAAGAAGGCTCGGCAACTTAGGGGAAAGAAAGCTGGAGTTGTCCAAAATTCACATTATAACTGGAGTGTGTGTGTGTGTGTGTATGTGTGTGTGTGTGTGTGTGTGTGTGTGTGTGTGTTTTACTGGGGATCGAACCCAGGGGAATTCTATTACCTCTGAGTTACATACCCCCAACCTTATTTTATTATTTTATTTTTTGCAGTACTGGGGATTGAACTCAGGGGCATTCTACCTCTGAGCTACACCCCCAGCCCTATTTTTTATTCTTTATTTTGAAACCAGGTCTCACTAAGTTGCAGTGCCTCACTAGGTAGCTGAGGCTGGCCGAGAACCCGGATCCTCTGGTCTCAGCCTCCCGAATGCTGGGATTACAAGCGTGCGCCACCACGCCCAGCACCTTATTTTATTTTTTAATAGTGGAGACTAAGTGGTTGAGGGCCTCATGAAATTGTTGAGGCTAGCCTTGAACCTGTGATCCTCCTGTCTCAGCCTCCCAAGTACTGGGATTACAGGCATGTGCCACCATGCCACTATTTCCTAGCTACAATACTTACTTTTAAATATTAAATTGATTTGTTTCCATTGAGGCAACGTAAATCCTCCCTCCATTTTCCTTAAAACATCAGCAAAGGCCTTGGAAGATTTATGCATGCGTGTGTGTGTGTGTGTGTGTGTGTGTGTGTGTGTGTGTGTGTGTCTACAAATAAACCAAGGTGGACTAAGCTTCATGGGACTGTCACTCAAGGAATGGTACAAAAAAGGGCCAAAGCACGGAAGGGGGAGAGCATTGATAAGCTGAACTAATTCCAGAAACAGAGGAGACCTCAAAAATGTAATTGCCCTGAGAAAGGGCAGACATCTTGGGGAGGGCACTGAACTTTCCACAGGATGTGGAATGGAGACTCAGGGCAATCTTATCTGCATCTCAAGTGGCAGGGTCTCTGCCACTGACATTTGCGTTATGTTGGATTTTTATTTTATTTATAGTATCAAGTCTATTTCCTTTGCCATAATCTTTCCTCACCCTATGGAGCCAG
>PVLC010041244.1:0-13475 GCA_004027655.1 Graphiurus murinus | reverse complement strand
CAAAAAAAAAAAAAAAAAAAAAAAGAAGAAGAAGAAAAGAAAGAGCAAACATAAATAAGAAAGCACAAAATATAGGAGGCCTATATCCTAAACATCAGTCCATATACCAATAATAATGATAATTGTGTGTGAACTAAACTAGGCAGTTAGAAGATATAGTGTTAGATTGAATTAAAATATAACCAAATTATATGTTCTTTGTAAGGAATACCTAAAATACACAAAACCAGAAAAGTTGTAAGTAAAAGAATGGTGAAAAAAACAGAAAACTACACATCATAGGAAACAGTGTACCCATATTAATAGCTGACAAAATAGTTTAAGGCAAACTGTTATTATTGATAAAAAGGTACTAAATTAAAAGGCTCATTTCACTAGAATATTAAAGAATTTTCTTGTATGCCCCTAAAACTATAAAAACCTAAAATGGACAAAATTATAAGAAAAAGCAAGAGCCGGGCGTGGTGGGGCACACTTGTAATCCCAGCATTCGGGAGGCTGAGACCGGAGGATCCGGGTTCGCGGCCAGCCTCAGCTACCTAGTGAGGCCCTCCGAAACTTAGTGAGACTCGGTTTCAAAATAAAGAATAAAAAAATAGAAGCTGGGCGTGGTGGCGCATGCTTGTAATCCCAGCATTCAGGAGGCTGAGACTGGAGGATCCGGGTTCGCGGCCAGCCTCAGCTACCTAGTGAGGCACTCTGCAACTTAGTGAGACCCGGTTTCAAAATAAAGAATAAAAAATAGGGCTGGGGGTGTAGCTCGGAAGCAGAATGCCTCTGGGTTCAATCCCTAGTACTGCAAAAAAAAAAAAAAAGAAAGAAAGAAAAAAGAAAAAGCAAGAACTCCACATCTAAGAGAAAAACAGCAGCTCTGTAGTCTCATTTACTAATAGGTAAGATAAGCAAAAGAGGGAGGCCATGAAAGATTTAAATTTTAATAAGCTTGAGGTGTTAGATATATTTATAATTCTGATCCAAATAGTGACTATATCCTCTGAATCTGACGTAAAACAAGTAAAAAAGTTGAGCATATATTAGATTACAAAGCAAGTCTCAACTAATATTAAAGAAACAGTATTGCCTGGCACAGTGATGCACACCTGTAATCCTAGTACTTGGGAAACTGAGACCAGAGGATCTCAGGTTCAAGACCAGCCACAGCAAATTAGCAAGACTCTAACAATCTTAGCAAGATTTTGTGTGTGCGTGTGCGTACACACACTTGCGCACATTTAGTACTAGGGAATGGACCCAGGGGTATTTTGCCTCTGAGCTACACCCTCAGCCCTTTTTATTTTTTGTCTGGTCTTTCCCCCCCCCCCCCTGCGGTACTGGGGATTGAACTCAGGAGTATTCTACCTCCGAGCTACACCCCCAGCCCTATTTTTTATTCTTTATTTTGAAACTGGGTCTCACTAAGTTGTAGAGTGCCTCACTAGGTAGCTGAGGCTGGCCGCGAACCCGGATCCTCCAGTCTCAGTCTCCCAAATGCATGGATTACAAGCGTGCGCCACCATGCCCAGCTTGGAAACAGTCTGGTTGGGTCACTAAATGTCCTGCTACAATGCTGAGGGTGGCCTCAAAGTTATGATCCTCCTATCTCAGCCTCCCAAGTATTGATATTACAGATGTGCAACATCACACTGTTTAGACCTTGTTTCAAAAATTAAAAAAATAAAAAAGGGCCGAGGGTATAGCTCAGAGGTAGTATGTCCTTGGGAAATGTTAATGCAAAATTCTTTTTCCCTGAACTTAGTAAAGTTAGTTAACACAGATAATTAGGAAGTCCCGTTTAGAGACTATATTATAAACTGACTTTCAAAGTAATTTTTATACAAAATGTGAAATCAGAAGATAGGCTGAAAATTAATGAACCTACTGAAAAGTAAACCCAATAAAAGTAGATATGGAAATATTAAAAATGCTGGCCATGGTATTATATGCCTGTAATCCCAGTATTTGGGAGGCTGAGACAGGAAGATAACAAGTTCAAGGCCAGCCCCAGCAATTTATCAAGACAGCATTTCAAAATTTTTTTAAAAAAGGGCTGGGGTATAGCTCAGATAGAATGCTTCTGGACTCAATCCAAGAATGGAAGGAAGTTAATAACGATGGGAATACAAAATTATTGAAAATGAAAATAGAAGATTTTGGTGGTTTTTTTTTTTTTTTTGCGGTACTAGGGATTGAACTCAGCGACATTCTACCTCCGAGCTACACCCCCAGACCTATTTTTTATTCTTTATTTTGAAACCGGGTCTCACTAAGTTGTGGAGTGCCTCACTAGGTAGCTGAGGCTGGCCTCGAACCCAGATCCTCCGGTCTCAGCCTACCAATGCTGGATTACAAGCGTGTGCCACCATGACTGGCTGTTTTGTTTTTGGTACTAGAGATTGAACCCATGGGCATTCTACCTCTGAACTATACCCCTAGCCCTTTTTATTTTTTATTTTGAAACAGGATCTCTCTAAATTGCTGAGGCTGGCCTCAAACCTGGGATCTTCCTGTCTCTGCCTTCCAAGTATTGGTATTATAGGTATGCACCACCACACCTGGCAGAAAAAGAACTTTGATAAAGCTAGTTGAACAGACAGTTCTTTGGCAAGATTCATCAAGAAAAAAAGAGAAGACTGAAATAAATAATATTAGCAATGAAAAAGGATACATAAAATATACAGAATAATGATGGGTGTGATGGAGCACACCTGTAATCCCAGTACTTGAGAGGCTGAGATAGGAGGATCATAGGTTTGAGACCAACCTCAGCAACTCAGTGAGACCCTGTTTCAAAATAAAAAATAAAATAGGACTGGGGGTGTAGCTCAGAGGTAGAATGCTCCTGGGTTCAAATCCTAATATGTAAAGAAGTAAGGGAGAGAGAGAGGGTTGGTCGATCTTCAGTAAATTAAATCTAGCAGCATATATAAAGAATTACATGTCAACAACCAAGTGAAATTTATCCTAGTAATGGAGGTTGGTTTAAAAAAAAATCAGTGAGTATAATATGTCATTTTTAAAAAGTTCAAAACCCTTTTTTTTTTTTTGGTGGTACTGGGGAGGGAACCCAGGGGCATTTTATCTCCAAGCTATACCTCTAGACCTGTTTTATTCTTTTATTTGGAAACAGAGTTTCACTAAGTTGCAGATGGCCTCACTAAGTAGCAGAGGCTGGCCACTAACCTGCCATCCTCCTGTCTCAGCCTCCCAAGTACTGAGATTACAGCATGTGCCACCATGCCCAGCTGATTTTTTTTTTTTTTTTTTTGTGGTACTGGGGATTGAACTCAGGGGCATTCTACCTCCGAGCTATACCCCCAGCCCTATTTTTTATTCTATATTTTGAAACAGGGTTTCAATAAGTTACGGAGGGCCTCACTAGGTAGCTGAGGCTGGCCGCAAACCCAAATCCTCCAGTCTCAGCCTCCCAAATGCTGGGATTACAAGCATGCGCCACCATGCCCAGCTCCCAGCTGATTATTTTAATAAAGTCAGAAAAGCACTTGACAAAATCCAGTACCCATTTTTGTTAAACTAGGAATAAAAGGAAATTTCCTCAGCCTGTTAAAGAACATCTATAGTAAACCTATAGCTATAATCACACTTAATGTTGAAAAATTGAATGCATTCCCCATAAGATTGGGAACAAAGCTCTCACTACTTTTATTCATTGTTGTACTGGACATAAAGTGTTCCTCTGGAAGCACAGTCGTGCAAGAAAAAGAAAAAGCATTCAGACTTGAAGTAGTAAATCAGTATTCATACACAGAAGATTTTATTCTTTATATAAAAAATCTTAAGGAGTCCACAAAAACCCCTAGAATTAATAAACAAGTTCGTCAAGTTCACAAGATACATAAGATTACTAAATAAAGATTAATCCTGTTTCAACTTATAAGCAATGAACAATCCAAAAATGAATGAACAAAATAGTTCCATTCACAAAAATATCAAAGAGAATAAAACAGGGATAAATTTAGCAAATGAACAAGATTTGTGCTGGGGTTGTAGCTCAGTGGTAGAGAACTGGCCTAGCATTCAGGAGGCCCTGGGATCAGTCCCTAGCATCATGTTCACACATACATGTATAAGATTTATACACTGAAAAGTATAAAACTGCTGAAAAATATAAGAAGTTGAATGGAGAGACATTATATATTCATAGATTAGAAGACAATATTGATAATCAATGACAAGTATTGGCAAGAATACAGAGAATCTGAAAGCCTCATTACTGGAATTCACATTGCTGGTAGGAATACAAAAAGGTACAGCGATTTTAGAAAACAGTTTGGTAGTTCTGTAAAAACGTTAAAATAGAGCTGGGTACAGTGGCACACATCTGTAAATCCAGTACTTGGGAGGCTGAGACAGGAGGATGACAGGTACAAGTCTAGCCTCAGAAACTTGGTGAGGCCTGTTTCAAAATAAAAAATGTAAAAAGGGCTGTAGTATAGCTTGGAAGTAGAGTGCCCTTGGGTTCAATCCTCAGTACCAAAAAAAAAGTTAAAATAGATGATAAGATCAACAAAAATTCCTAGATATGCCTACCCAAGAGAAATGAATACATATATCCACACAAAAACTGTAGCTGTAGTCATTATAGCAAAAAACAAAAACAAAAAAAAACTGATCTAAACATCCATCAAGTGGTTAATAGAGAAACAAAATGTAGTATATCTATACATATAATATTAACTGGCAAAAATGAGCAAGTATTGATGTATATACTGCAGCTTGGGTTAGCCTCAGGAAAATCAGGCTTTCTAAGTGAAAAGGCCAACTTACAAAAGACCATTTATAAGCCGGGCGTGGTGGCGCACGCTTGTAATCCCAGCATTTGGGAGGCTGAGACCAGAGGATCCGGGTTCGAGGCCAGCCTCAGCTACCTAGTGAGGCCCTCCACAACTTAGTGAGACCCTGTTTCAAAATAAAGAATAAAAATAAGGCTGAGGGTATAGCTCGGAGGTAGAATGCCCCTGAGTTCAATCCCCAGTACCGCAAAAAAAAAAAAAAAAAAAGACCATTTATTAAATGATTGTATTTGTATGAAATGACAGAATAGGCAAAATCTATAGACAGGAAATGTTTTCCTGGGGCTATTCCAGAACAGGGAGTGATTGCTAATGTTGAGGAGGAATCTTTTAGGGTGATAATTGCACAACTCTGTAGTGTGTGTGTGTGTGTGTGTGTGTGTGTGTGTGTGTGTGTGTATGTATTTCATTGGGAATTGAGCCCAGGAGCATTCTACCTCTACACCCCCAGCCCTATTTTATTTTGAAACAGGATCTCACTATATTGCTGAGGGCCACACTATGTTACTGAGGCTGGCCTTGAACCTGTGATCCCCCATGTCTCAGCCTCCCAAATACTAGGATTACAGGCATGCACCACCATGCCTGGCTAACTCTATAAATTTATTAAAAATCATTTAAGTGTACACATAAAATGAGTGAATCTTGCTGGGCATGGTGGCTCATGCTTATAATCCCAGTACTTGGGAGGCTGAAACAGGAGGATCACAGGTTTGCAACCAGCCTTAGCAACTTAGTGAGGTCCTCAGTAACTTAGACCCTGTTTCAAAAAAATAAGTAAAATAAAACAGGGCTGGGATAGGGTTGGGGATGGAGGTAGAATACCCCTGGATTCAATCCCCAGTACTGAAAAAAAAAAAAAGTGAATCTTTTGGTTAGTAATTTATTCCTCAGTAAAGCTTTTTTCCAGTACTGGGGGATTGAATCCAGGAGTATTCTACCTCAGAGCTACACTCCAGCCCAATTTTTTTTATTCTTTATTTTGTACTGCCATAAAAAGGTTATTAGATATAACAGTATGGAGATACTTCAGAAAATTAAAAATAAAACTACTGTATAACTCAGCAGTCTCTGTACTAGGTAGATGTCCAAAGGAAATTAAATCACTATGGCAAAGATCTGCACTCTTGTGCTTATTACACTATTATTAACACTAGCCAAGATATGGAATCAACCTAGGTGTCCATCAACAGATGAATGGATTTTTTAAATGTGTTATATATACATAATAGAATACTATTCTTTTTTTTTTACAGTACTGAGGATTCAACCCAGGATTCAACCCAGGGGCATTCTACCCCCGAACTACACCCCCAGCCCTATTTTTTATTCTTTGTTTCGAAACAGGGTCTCACTAAGTTGCAGAGGACCTTACTAAGTAGCTGAGGCTGGCCACAAACCTGTGATCCTCCTGTCTCAGCCTCCCAAGTACTAGTATTACAAGCATGTACCACCACGCCCAGCTCAACCTTTAAAAAGAAGGAAATCTTGTCATTTACAACAACATGGATGAACGTGGAAGACATTCTGTTAAGTGAAATAAGCCAGAGACAAAATGACAAATATCACTTTTATGTGGACTCTAAAAAAGTCAAACCCATAGAGCAGAGAATAGAATGGTAGTTACAAGGGGCTGGGGATAGATGCGGTGGGGAAGATGTTGCTCAGGATACAAAATTTCAATTAGGAAGAATAACCTCAAGTGATTTATATTGTACAACATGACAACCATAATTAATAACAGTGCATTGTGTACTTGAAAATTTCTAAGAAAGTAATTTTAAATGTTCTCATCATAAATGATAAGCATGTGAGGTGATCCATATATTAATGACCTTGACAACGTATACATATTTCAAACATTGCTGGCTGGGGGTATAGCTTGGTGGTAGGTAGCGCATGTATTTATTTATTTATTTGTTTGTTTGTTTGTTTTTGTGATACTGGGGATTGAATCCAGGGGCATTCTACCTCTGGGATACACCTCCTGCCCTATTTTTTATCTTTATTTTGAAACAGGGTCTTACAAAATTGCAGAGGGTCTCAGTAAGTAGCTGAGGCTGGCCACAAGCCTGTGATCCTCCTATCTCAGCCTCCCAAGTACTGGGATTACAAGCGTGCACCACCATGCCCAGCTATTTATTCATTTATTTGTGTGTGTTACTAGAGATTGAACCCAGAGATATTTTACCTCTGAGCTTTATCCCTAGCCCCGTTTTATTTTTTATTTTGAAGCAAGGTCTCGCTAAATTGCTGAGGCTGGCCTAGAATTTGTCATCCTCCTTTCTCAGCCTCCCTGAGATTACAGGTGTAAGCCACTGCACCCATCTGAGTACATATTTAGTATGTGACACACCCTGGGTTCAATCCCAAACACACACAAACGTGCACACACACATACACACACACAAAATCATGTATCATAGATATAGTTTTTTACTTGTCAATTGAAAATGAAAGATGAGGATTGTTAGACATAAGGTAAAAATGTATAAATCAATTTTGTTCCTATTGATTATTACAACATCAAAACAGTTTAAAATTTTTAAATAATTTTTCATAATAAAAAATTTAGTTGTACATAGGAATAAATTACAAGAGAGGATATGCAGTTTTTAGGAGAAAATTGTAAAACTTAAGCAAAAAAAGAAAGCAAATTTTAAGCCGGGCATGGTGGCACACGCTTGTAATCCCAGCATTTGGGAGGGTGAGACAGGAGGATCTGGGTTCTCGGCCAGCCTCAGCTACCTAGTGAGGCCCTCTGCAACTTAGTGAGACTCGGTTTCAAAATAAAGAATAAAAAATAGGGCTGGGGGTATAGCTCAGAGGTAGAATGCCCCTAAGTTCAATCCCCAGTACTGCAAAAAAAAAAAAAAAAAGCAAATTTTAAAATGAAGTGCATGAACTTATAAAAATGGGGAAACATGACAGTAGAACTTCAGAAGCTGGAAGCAGGTAGACAATGGCAACAGCCTTAAGCAGTTTGATACATAAGTCCAAGAAAACCAAATCCTAAACTGGAGGAAGAGGAGACTTAAAACTTAAGATAACTGATTCAGAATCCTCAAAAATCGTAAGAACTGGCAACGCTGAGGACTCTGCTGTAAAAGGTGTAACTAGGTTGGGTTTCAAGTAAAGATGTTTAAGAACATATCTCTTCTCTTAACCCATACCAGTGTGCAGTTGACCCCTTTTTAGCAGAAGTTTCTAGTTTTATGCTCTAGAGAGGATAATTTAGAGAATCTCTATCACAGGATGCCAGAAACAGTTGAAGGCTCAGGTACTTTACCAAAATCAAGGGATTAGTGACTGACATAAGGAGTACCTCAGAAATGGCTTCATTTGTGTGTGAGTGTATGTGTGTATAAAAGCTTAAGCCCTACCCTCTACTCAGTTCCCAGTGAGCTTTAGTTTCCCAATCCTGTGTGTGTGTGTGTGTGTGTGTGTGTGTGTGTGTGTGTGTGTGTGTGTGTGTGTGATTTTTACTGGGGAGTAAACCCAGGGCATTCTATCTCCAAGCTACACCCCCAGCCCTATTTTATTATGTATGTATGTATGTATGTATGTATGTATGTATTTATGGTACTGGAGTTTGAATCCAGGTGCATTCTACTTCCAAGCTACACCTCCAGCCCAATGTTGTTTTTTGTTTTGAGACAGGGTCTGAACTAGGTTGTTTAGAGTCTCTCTACTTGCTGAGACTGTCCTTGAACCTGTAGTCCTCCTGTCTCAGACTCCCAAGTGCCACCATGACCACCTTTTTTTTTTTTTTTTTTTTTGGTGGTATTGGGGATTGAAGCCAGGGGCATTCTAGCTCTTGAGTTACAACCCAATCCTTTTTATGGTTTTGTAGTACTGGGAATGGAACTTAGGGGTGTTCTACCTCTGGTCTATTTTATTTTTTATTTGAAAACAGGTTCTAGCTAAGTTGCTGAGAGCCTCACTAGGTTGTTGAGGCTGACTTTGAACCTGCTATCCTCATATCTCAGCCTCTCAAGTACTGGGATTACAAGCATGGGCCACCCTACCCGGTTCATGTTTTGGTTTTTGAAACAGGGTCTTACTAGTTGCCAAGAGTCTAGCTGTGTTGCTGAGACTGTCCTCAAACCTGGTATTCTTCTGTGTCAGCCTTTTAAGTACTGGGATTACAGATGTACACCACCATGGTTGACTTATTTTTTATTTTGAAACAGGGTTTCACCAAGTTGCTGAGGACTTTGCTAAGTTGCTGACCTCAAGTTGGCAATCTTTTTATCTCAGCCTCTCAAATTCTGGGGTTACAGGCAAGTGCTCTCATGCTCAGCCTAGTTTCCCATTCTTACCCATGACACACAGCCCAAAATACTCAGACATTTCATGAAAACTTATAATATAAACATACAAATGGGAAAGATTTTTTTTTTTTAATAAACAGTGACACCATAGGGAGAAGAAAACTTAAAAATTAAAAAAAGCTATCACTGGACATGATGGTGCAGTCCCATAATCCCAGCTACTCAGGAGGATGAGGCAGGAGAGTTGTTAAGTTGGAGGCCAGCCTGGGCAATTTAGAGAGACAGTGGTAGAGTGTAAAACACACACACACACACACACACTCAGCTATCAATATTCTCTGAGAGGTAAGAAAAGACATTAATGCTTGGAGCAAAAATGGGATGCAACAGTGAAGAGAAATACAGGATGTGATACGTTATTCCACAGGTATCCATTTTTCTTTAACTTCTATTTTTATTTGTGTATTTTTCTGTAGATATGATATGGCTCAAGATTTAAAAGAAAACTTGAAAAGGAACAAAAATAAACAAGGAATAAAAATCTTTTGAGCCAGGCATGGTGGTGTATGCCAATAATCCTAGCACTTGGGAGGCTGAGACAGGAGGATTGCAGGCTCAAGGCCAGTATCAACAACTTAGTGAGACCCTGCTTCAAAATAAAAAAATAAAATAGGGCAGGGGATGTAGCTTAGAGGTAGAACACTCCTGGATTAAAGTTCCAGTACCCCCCCCCCAAATAAATCTTTCAGAGAGATCATGAAGGCAGATTTGAAAAAGAGCCAAATATAACTTAAATAAATGAAAAAAAGCCAGATATGGTGGCACATACCTATAATCCCAGTACTTGGAGGCTGAGACAGGAGGATTGCAAGTCCAAGACCAGCCTCAGCAACTTTTCTATACTCTTAGCAACCTAGCAAAACCCTATTTCAAAACAAAAAATAAAAAGGGCAAGGATGTACCTTGGAGGTAGAATAGAATGCCCCTTTGTTCAATCCTCCAGTCCCCCACACTTACAAATACAGCTGTGGAAATTTAAAACACATAGGGCAGGTCAAACTGGTTTAGACACAGTTTTAAACAATAGATTAGAAGATAGATACTGAAAAATTACCCAGAATACAACATATGGAAATGGGGAGGTAGAAAAGCAATTATGAAACAAGAAACATGAAAGAGCAATTATGAAACAAGAAGAATCAAATATGAATCTTTCAAACATCAATTGGGAATTGCAGTAGAATAGAGAAAATAGGTCAGAAGCAATATTGGAATAGTGACTGAAATTTTTCTAAAATATATGAATAACATAAATCTTAAGATTTAGAAAGCCAAATGAATCTCAGTAAAGATAAATTAAAAGGAATCCAGATTTACACATAGAAAGTGAAATTGCAGGACTCTGAACACAGATCAGCCAGAGGGGTTAAAAAAGATTAATTATCTAGCCGGGTGTGGTGGCGCACGCTTGTAATCCCAGCATTTGGGAGGCTGTGACTGGAGGATCCAGGTTCGCAGCCAGTCTCAGCTGCTTAGTGAGGCCCTCCGCAACTTAGTGAGACCTTGTTTCAAAATAAAGAATAAAAATAGGGCTGGGGGTGTAGCTTGGAGGTAGAATGCCCCCGAGTTCAATACCCAGTACCGCAAAAAGAGAGAGAGAGAGAGAGAAAGAGAAAGAAAGAAAGAAAAGTAGGGCTGGGGCTGTAGCTTGGAGGTAGAATGCCCCCAGGTTCCATCCCCAGTACAAAAAAAAAAAAAAAAAGATTATCCAAAGTAACAAATAGACTGATAGCAGATTTGTAAGTAGTAATAGTGGAAGCCAGATTTTAGTGAAGCTAACTTCAGTATTCAGAAAGAAAAAACTATCAAAAAAAGTAAAGCTGGTGTGGTGGCACACACTTGTAATCCCAGGACTTGGGATGCTGAGACAGAAGGATTGCAGGTTCAAGACTGGCCTCTGCAACTTAACTAAGGCCCTTGGCAACTTAGTGGGACCCTGTTTCAAAACAAAACAAAAAAGGGCAAGGGGTGTGTAGCTCAGAGGTAGGATGCCTCTGGGTTCAATTTCCAGTACCACAATAAAATAAAAGTGAAGATTCACCTCAACAAAATTTACTTTAGAATATCCTGAGGGAGCCAGGCATGGTGGCACACTTATAATCCCAGTATTTGGGAGGCTGACATAGGAGGATTGCAGGTTTGAGGCCAGCCTCAGCAACTTGGGCACTCCTCAGTTTAGTGAGACCCTGTTTCAAAATAAAAATAAAAGAGATAAAAGAGGGCCGGATGAGCCGGGCGTGGTGGTGCACGCTTGTAATCCCAGCATTCGGGAGGCTAAGACTGGAGGATCCGGGTTCGAGACCAGCCTCAGCTACCTAGTGAGGCTCTCTGGAACGTAGTGAGACTCGGTTTCAAAATAAAGAATAAAAAATAGGGCTGGGGGTGTAGCTCGGAGGTAGAATGCCCCTGAGTTCAATCCCCAGTACCACAAAAAAAAAAAAAAAAAAAAAAAGGATGTGTAGCTCAGATGTAGAATGCCCCTGGGTTCAATCCTCAGTAACTAACACACACACACACACACACACACACACACACACACACACACACACACAAAGGGATATATTTCAGAAAGGGATAAATTAAGAAGAGGATTACAGGCATGCCTATAATCCCAGTACTTGGGAGGCTGAGATAGGAGGATCACAGGTTCCAGTGCAGCCTCAGCAAGGATCAACCTAGCAAGACTCTGTTTCAAAATAAAAATAAAAAATAGGGGTATAGATGTAGCTTAGAGGTAGAATGCCCCAGGGTACCACAATTCCCAGTACACAACAAATAAATAAATAAATGTTAGAGATGAAAAAACAAATAGAAAAAAATTATGAAGTGTATGTGTAAATCTAAATGCACATCGAAGCCAGGTGCAATGGCGCATGTCTGTAATCTCAGTACTTGGGAGGCTAGGATAGGAGGATTGCAGGTTTGCGACCAGCATAGACAATTTAGTGAGACTCTCCTCAACTTAGCAAGACTGTTTGAAAATTTAAATAAAAGGCTGGGGGTGTAGCTCAGAGGTAGAATGCCCTGGGTTCAAACCCCAGTACCACAAAAATATAAAAATAAAACAAATGTACATTGACTATAATCTACTTTGAAAGGCAAAATAATTGACTATCACTGAGTCATTACATTTATTGATAACTCTGGGTTTTGTTGGTTTGATTTGGCTGTAGGTGTACAGAAGATGGGTGTCCACATAAGAAATTCTTTCACACTCGTTTTCTCATGCGAATGAGATTAACACCAGATTGTTCCAAAATGTTGATCTCAACATCCTCTGGATATCTCTTGATTTTGCATGATCTTGACTTAACCAAGTCTTTAGAAGTAGGAAGCTATCCTATTTTGAGAGCAAGAAGAACTACATCAAGTTCAGGTAAGGTTTTTTTTGTTGTTGTTTTTTAAATTAAACTTTTCCAAAGAATCTGAAACATAGGGATAATGTAGTTTCTATTCTGAGAATGATAGCCAGAAAAATAAAGAAAATTAAAAGACATTCTTCAGAACCTTACTGATAGCTTTTTTCCACAAAAGTATAATTATTTGTATGTATCTTTGACATAGTATTAATCTGTGCCTCTGTCACAGATAGCCTAGGAAGAATAACTGCTAATTCTAAAAATATTTTCTTTTCATTTTCCACTAGCCAAAGAATCTTTCATGAGTACTTTTGAATCATCACTGACTCCAAAGTTAGTGACGGCCCAAGATAGTATTAATATTGAATCCTTCTAGAACCCAATAGTTATGACCATTATAGAGTTTTATTTTCAAGACTATATTATAAGCCAGGTGTTTTGGCGCACACTTGTAATCCCAATACTTGGAAGACTGAGACAGGAGAATCGTAGGTTGGAGGACAGCCTCAACAACATAGTAAAACTCTCAGCAACCTAGTGAGACCTGTTTCAAACTAAAACATAAAATAGGGCTGGGAGTATGACTCAGAGGTAGAATGCCCCTGGGTTCAATCCCCAGTACCACAAAAATAAGTAAATACATACATACATACAACACTGTATTGTATGCTCTACTTCCAAATGTCTAGGTACGGGTTACCAGTGCCATCTTATAACACCCTCTTGCCCAATGCCCTGATCTTCTTCCATCACTGATTCCACTAGACTTAACTGAGGTTAGGGCTCAGAAAGATGTTAAGTACTGTACTTTATCAACATTATGTAATAAAGAAACTATATGTCCTCTGCCTTTGGGGAAGAGAGGGCTGCTCTGGAAGCATTTCTGTCATCAAAACTGTTTCAATGAACAAGAATCCAAAAAAAAGGCTTCATTATTGGTAACACAGATTGTTCATAAAGTGCTATTAAAA
>PVLC010041243.1:0-13478 GCA_004027655.1 Graphiurus murinus | reverse complement strand
CTCTTCCTACATGAATGTTGTGTGGCAGTACTTCAAATTTAAATTGACACAAAATAAGAAGAATTTCTTTGTATTTTGGAACATCATAGTCAAATAAATATTTGATGAATAAATGAATAAATGATGATCCCTAAATTAAAAAATTGAAAATAAAATTAGTCATGACGTGTAAAAGCAAAAGAAGAAACCATTTAAATTGAGTCTTACTTCATTTGCTCTCTTTTTAAAAATATGTAAATTTTGTTTTTAATCAAAAGTGGGGTTGAACATAAAATTACTTTAAAAACACACATCCTGGTTGAATGGGTGATTATAACATACTGTCAGAAGTCTGTGCTATTTTAGGACTCTAATGCTTTGAACACGTTTTCCTTCCCAAGGGCATTTTCAGTGCTCATATTACTTTCGTTTATATTTGTGTAATTCTCTGTCCTGCATGCCTTTCTATTGGCAGAGTATTATATCCATTGTGCTGTCTGGAGTGAGAGTCTTGGGCCTTCAGGGTCTTCAATAACCTATAAAATATTGGGTAATAAATAGGAAAAGGAAACAGCTAAATCAAGAATAATGAAAGTCTACAAGTGCTACCATTATGTCAACCCTTCAAATGGAAATCAAGCGGATTAAAAAATTACCTGTGTGTTAAATTACGTATGTGTGGGTACACTTGATCGCACTTGGTAGAGTGTGTGATGGGCCTCTGATAGTAAGAGTGGCCAGACCTATGGAGAACTGTAAAGCAGCCTATACATCACAGTGGCTCCACATCCATTCTTTTTAACACACTACTTTAATCTTGTCACTCAGGTAGCATTAAACACAGGTAACACAATTATTGCCTTGACCTCCCAATTAAAGTCTTAATCAACTTCTTGGCGTCCCTATTCATTCTAACACCTGTCTAGTTTAAGCTCCCTATGTGTCCCTACATTGTAGCCAAATGGCACTACTTGCTGTGCTATGAAGATGCTCTGTCTCCTTCTGAAACACTTTCAGGAATGAGCTGGATTCAGCTCTTAAGACTTGGATGATCTCCAAAGCCCAACTTAAATGCAACCTCCTCCGTGAGGGCTCTATCATCAGTGTTACAAAAAACTCTTCCCCCTCCCTGTAAATTCCTGTACAATTTGCAGTGCCATTGCAGTTGTTACCTAGTATTGCTTTACCTTACATTACATGCATGGGTCTAAGCCACCCATCCAGAGCAGAAAACCCAGAGCAGGGACTGGGTCAAATTCACACACATGCCCTCCACACTGCCTGCTGCAGTACATTTCTCAGTGTGGGTGCTTCCTGAATATTTGTCAAGTGACTGTAACAAAAGGAAAATATGGTGTTGATTTTCAATGGTAGAGGCTGGAAACCCTGCAGGAAGGTGATTTTCAGTAAATCAGGAGACAACCATGATTTGAAGCAGGTATTACGCCATGGGAGAGGAGACAAGTGCTAACATTCTAGATATATTTTCAAAGTACAACCAAAATAATTTTCTGATACATTAGATGTGGCACATAAAAGAAAGGCATGGAAGTTGACCCTCTCATTTTTCATTTTGAAAAAAGGAAAGACAGAGGAAAGAGTGATGAGGGGAAATATTCAAGAGCTCATTTTGGACCTGCTACATTTTAGATGCCCAGTAGACATCCAGAAAAGAGTTGAGCATGTGTGACGGTACAGATAGAAGGAGAGAAAACAGCTGGAGAAAACCTTTGAGGTCACTAATGCAGAGATAGTATTTACAGCTGTGGGACTGATTGATACCATCCAGGGAGCAAGGATGGATAGAAAAGAGAAGAGGTTTGATAGAGCATTCAATGTTAGAGAGGGTGGAGCATGACGGGGCTCTAAACATGAGACAAAGACACTCCAGCCAATGTGGGAGGAAGAAAGAAGAGAGAAGGAAAGTCTGGAAGCCAAGGGAGGAATCAGCTCAAAGAAGGAGTGATCCACTCTGTGTAATGTTCTTAATGGATTATGTATAGCTGGGCATGGTGGTGCACACCGATGATCCCAGTCCTTGAGAGGCTGAGATGGGAGGATCGCAGGTTTGTGGCCAGCCTCAGCTACTTAGTGAGGCCCTCTGCAATTTAGTGAGACCCTGTTTCAAAAGAAAGAATAAAAAAATAGAATGCCCCTGGGTTCAATCTCCAGTACCGAAAAAAAAAAGATTATAAAAGATTATGTATATTTTATATATAAATATCATGTCTGAGTAAGACAAGTGCACAAGTCTTTCAAATCGCCTCTGGAGGGAGGAAGAATGGACCCATGTATTACCCATAAGAAATGCAATGTTCTTGGGAGTTAATTTGATCAGAGCAATTCCTTAGGAGTTTATGTAAAATAATTCTACTCTATGTAGAGCTCCAACAGAAATGAGACTTATGGGTAAAATGCCCCATACTCAGGTCCTAAGCAGTCTTCTCTCCTTGTGAAGTTGGGGACCCTGCTGTGAACTAAGAATAATCCTCATGACATCGTGCTCCCATGATACCTTTTTGGACACTGTGTGACTGTCCATCTCTCTAGCCTTTTCTCCTCATTCA
Organism: Graphiurus murinus; assembly: GCA_004027655.1. Taxonomy (NCBI): domain Eukaryota; kingdom Metazoa; phylum Chordata; class Mammalia; order Rodentia; family Gliridae; genus Graphiurus; species Graphiurus murinus. The sequence continues at coordinate 10,932 of PVLC010041243.1, read as the reverse complement.
CTACTTCTCTTTGTATATCTCCACTTGCATCCCTTGACATTATTTTTCTAGATTCTTTCCACATATCACAACTAGCATCCACCCATTTTGTGCTTTGGAGAAAGTCTTTATAGAATCAGTGACAGTGACGTTCGTCTTCCTTGCACTTGTCATTGTTTAATTGTGTTATGTAGAGAAAAGAGAAAGTGTGACATTGTATGTGTTTGGAACATATGACACAGAAGTGAGGATGTGGGTATTTCCTTCTCTTCAGAACTGGGTGGTTCTCTCCCCAGATGTCCTCTTCCCATTGTGTTTGTTTTGGGGACAGCTCTCTGAGTCACTGTGATGGTATCTGTCTAGCCCTGCCTGTGGAGGATCTGACCTGGGCCTTGGGTTGGCCCCTGTAAAGGGGATCAAAGACCACCCAGACACCCAGGGATGTTAGAGTTCCATTAATGTTTATTTTAAGGTAACAAGTACCTATAAACAGAAAAAAAATTACTCAACTCTAAATTTCACATGATACATCCCTCGTATATTTTAAGAAATAACAAAAACAATTCTTATCGAGGTTAATGTTTTTTTCTTTCATTTTCTTCCAGATTGGGGTGCACGAGGATGAGGATATTACATGTTCTTTTTGTGCACTTACCCCTAAATACCTATTTCCTGTCTTTGAATGATAGTCCATAAGTTAGCAATTATTAGTCATAAGTGTGTAGCTAACCATGCTAATCATTTATTTTAAATAGTTAAGAGGTTACAGTGTGAGAATGTGTGCAGCTTTCCCATAATGCTGAGGACAGAAAAATGATATTTTGTCTTCTCAAATAAATGAATAGAAATACCTGAAAAAAGTTGGTGATTGCCCCAAATAGATTAAGATACAAGATCCATATAAGATTTTGAATTCTTTGGATGTAGTGAAGTTAGCTTGGGTATTTTTAAAATGGTTTCTGTGGTAACTTATGTTCTTTTTTATTGTTCACAATGACCTCTTAGATTAAAAATAAACAATTCCTTCCTCTACTGATATTAATCTTTCATGTTTACTAAACACTGGTCTCCACCCAAGTTAAAAAAAAAATCGTTTACCTTGAATTACACAATTGCACATTTGTTTGCTTCTTTTAACTCACATGTCACTGACATTGTTCACATGACATTTGAATTCCTTTATCTGCTTATTCTTTTAAAAATATTTTATGATTGTATTATAAGTATATAGCAGTGTGTGGTTCAATGTGATAACAATGTGCATGCCAATGGTGCTTTGTGTATTTCCCTCCACATCCTACGCTGCTCACCCCTTCTCCTTCCCCATATGAATTAGTGAGATTGGTAGTAATACCTTCACATATTGCCCTCGTATTAACTGTCTTCTTAATCTTCCCTCTTCCTCTCCCTAATTCCCTCCTTTCAGAGGTCTCTTTCTGCATTATTTAAAGTCCCTCATGTTTCCTGTTTTCTCCCTAGTTTCCACATATGAGGGGAAACATCTGACCTTTCACTTTTTGTGACTAATCTCATTTAGCATTATGTTCTCCAGTTCCATCCATTTTCCTAAAAATGACATAATTTTGTTCTTTATGGCTGAGTAGAATTTCATTGTGTGTGTGTATACCACATTTTCTTTATATTCATCTGTTGATGGATACCTGGGTTGGTTCCATAATTTGGCTGTTGTGAATCGTGCTGCTATCCACATGATTTTTTTACTATTATAGTAAATTGATCGCTGACTTGGGAAGAATTTTGAGATTCCTAGGAATCACCTTGTTTTTGTCCTTGTTATTATCTGTGGCTACACTTGTATGTTTTTGTTATATCTTATGAGTCACAGTGTTCATTTTGGCAAGAATTATACTACATACATATTCATAGCCTACATTTCAGCTCCTTTACCTTTCCAAGAGTTCTAACGGATTATCTCATTTTACCTAATTTTAGTTAAGATGAGCATTCATTGCTTTAATAGTTAATAAAAAATGTGGAATTCTTACATCATAACCCAAGACCTGGATAGAAAATATTCCCTTGATAGTATAGTAAGAGATCTTTCAAAATACAAGGTCAGTGTGTCCCTTTCTCTACAACTGTCCGGAACCATCAAGATAAACTCATTATGGAAAAAAGAATATTTATATTCTGACTCCTACAAATGCTTTTGTCTTCACTTCTATTAACCTTCCATAGACTATAGTGTTCTAGTTTCTCTGAACCTCGTCCTGCTCCCCTCAAGCTAATCCATGACCTGACTTATCACATTCTTCCTCCCACTCTCTGTTTCCTTTCTCAAGCTTCAAGACCCAGCTCAAAAACCACCTCCTCTCCTAAGTCCTCCCTAAAACCACCAGTCAGAGTGAAAGCTCCCTTATTTGTGCTGTAGTTTGAATAATATATCTATTAAAGCATGCATATATCAGCCTATACAATAATTCTAAGTGATTTATGTTCACTTAGAATTAGAACTGTATCTTGTACAACTTTGGATATCAATTACTGAGCACAAATCTGACATTTAGTGAGTCTCCAGTCCATTCAGCTCTACATTTATGCATTTAGCAAATATTTATTGGACATCTTTTGCCCAAGTCCTTTGAGTACAGATGTGAAATGGCATACGGAATTCATGTCCTCATGGAGCTTTGGTCTCCTGGAGTAAGAAGAACACAGAACATATAATCTGGTGATAGGTGTGATGAATACATACAGATGTGATGAATAATGAATACATGAAATCTCCACAAAACAACCAGCCGGGTGTGGTGGTACATACTTCTAATTCCAGTACTTGGGAGGCTGAGGCATGAGTATCAGATTCATGGCCAGCCTCAGCTACTTGGTGAGGCCCTCTGTAACTTAGTGAGACCCTGTTTCAAAATAAAGAATAAAAAAATAGGGCTGGGTGTGTAGCTCAGAGGTAGAATGTCCCTGCGTTCAATCCCCAGTACCGCAAAACAAACAAACAAACAAAAAACCCAGATAGATAAAATTAAGTAAATTGATCAAGGTAGCAAACTACTAAATGGGCTAGATAATTTTCATATAATCTTTTATTCGACCTGAGTTGAAAACACCTTTCTCTTACAGTGATATATTTATAATTTTGTTTAGGGTCATGTGGTTGTTTAGACAGGAAGGGCACTTAGAGTTCCTAATTTGATATTCTTATTTTGCAGACAAAAGAAGAGAGTTCTAGAGCAGTCAGTTGATACACCAAAGTTATAACTAGATATCTGAGGTCTCCAGTCTCTGAGAAAATTCAGGAGCAACTTGATATTCCCACAGTAAAGTGAATACTCCTTCAAGGTTGTTCTTGTGTGTAGCTGTCGATTGCTGGGATAGAAGGGAAGATTAGCTACATAAGGTTCAGGGTCAAGCACTACATGAAAATGTGGAATTCGCTTATTCAAAGATTTAGAATAATTTAATATAACAGCAGAGCATATTAAATAAGGAGGGGCACCAGAGTGCAGGCTCCTGAGGTGCTATTCAGCTGAACTGGCCCTTGAAGGACACCACACTGTGGAGGACTTGGGGCCCTGGGGACTTTAGCTGTCACAAAAGAGGTGGAAGAGAGGGAGGGGAAGGGAGCGATGCATCAGGAGATCTCTTTGCTATCTCAGAATTATATCTAGAATCGGTCTTGTATGGAAGGGAAATGAGAAGAAGTCTTTCTCTTGTCATCAAAATGTCCCCTTGCTACAACTTGCAACTAGCCCTTGAGCACTATTAGCCAATCTCTGGATGGCTTAACTACTCAGGTAACTCAGGAGCCTACCCATCACTTACAACTTCATCTTTCTGGATTCAAAATAAATTCCATACCTGGGCGTAGTAGTTCACAATTGTAATCCCAGTACTTGGGAGGCTGAGACAGGAGGATCACAGGTTCAAGAACAGTCTCAGCAAATAGTGAGACTCTCATCAACCTATCAAGACCCTGTTTCAAAATAAAACTATAATAGGGGTGGGAGTATAGCTCAGAAGTAGAATGCCCTTGTGTTCAATCCTCTGTACCATACACACACACACACACACATACACACACACACACACACACACACACACACAAATACTTACCTTAATAATGAGTATGTGATCATTAATTTAGTGTACTGAAACTTACCCTTGTACATTTCTTCAAAAGGAAAGATCGTTTTGAATATTAATGATCATAGTATCCAGTTGCCCATCAAAAACATTTAAGCTGTACTGAATAATCATAATGAGAGACTAGCAATTATTTTTCTTTTTCTGGACATATCCATGCTAATTATGTCCCTTTAATTTCTCTGTCCCTACAATTAGTAGCACTATAGTAATTTTATAAGAAATGTGATATATGGCATACAAAGAGACGTGTTGTAAATTTCTGTCTGTTGAGTTTCTCTTGTTCAGGGAAGTTGTGAAAACTTCCTAAAGAGTGCCTTGCTCCTGAATCTGCAAGTTGGAAAGTGTGAAGACATTTCTCTGAGGAAGCCTTGCCAAAATTATGGTTCCTCTACAGTAAGAATCAGATAATCTGCGATCATTTTTGCATACTTCTTTAGTTATATAATCATCATAGGTATACATCTATACATAATTAGGGAGTCTGATAACAAATTAATATAAAACATGCATAAATGGGACTGGAATTATGGGTATACAAATACCACTCTTTAACACTTTCTATTTCATTTTGTGCCTATGTGATAAAATGACTCCTTTTCAAAGTAATCATTACTACCCCACAATAATAATCAAGCAAATAAAAAAGGAATGTTACTTCTGATGCATTTTGAAGCTTCATATATTTTCTTCTCTAGTTACTTTGTACTTTTAAAAAGGACAGTTTCATGAGATAAAGCTACTTAGATTGGAAGGGACTTGTAGGTTATAATTTGATGTTCTTATTTTGCAGATGAAATAATAATTCTAGAGTGGTGGAAATGACAAACCAAGATCATTGCTAGATACCTGAGAGACATCAGTCTCAGAGAATTTGGGGGTAATTTGATATCCATGTATTAGTGCATATTCCTTGGTATCTTAGAGATAGCTTTATTAGTTTATTATGTTAACGATAATCACATAAAACTCCATTAAATGTTTATATTTGAAGTCAGTTGCAGTGATGTACACCTATAGTTTGAGTTGCTCAGGAGGCTGAATCTAGGAGTTTGAGACCAGCCTGGAAAATAAAAATTATAAATAAAAAATTATAAATTTTTTATCTCAGAAATTTTAAATATTTGGAAAGTGGATAGTTACCTTAAATCCAACTTTGGCAATTTAATATTATCCTTAAAAATGATCTGTGATTTTAAAGTTTCTTTGTTGACACTTAACCATTGAAATATAAGTGTCCTGAAAAACTTACAGAATCTCGTCAGGCATGGAGTACAAGCCTGTAATACACAAAGACAGGAGGATCACAGGTTCAAGGCCAACCTCAGCTATTTAGTGAGATTCTGTTTCAAAATTAAAAAAAAAAATTAGAAGGGGTCTAAATCAGAGGTAGACTCCCTAGTACCCCCCCCCCCAAAAAGACTTATAGAATGTCACAATTTTATATGGGCAAATCTTAAAAGAACAGCTTGCCTAATTCTTGATGAGTAACAGATGAGTAATTTAGATTCCTAAAAAATAAATGACTAGTTCAAAGTCTTGCATTTAGTCAAGGCAAAATAGGACTAGAACCTACTCCTATTAAAATTATGAAATTATAAGGAATTTTTATCATGATAAAATCACATGCTTCTTTAAGAAACACTGCCTTTTTTCTTTTGAATATTGATTTTTTTTTTTTTTTTGCGGTACTGGGGATGGAACCTAGGGGCATCCTACCTCCAAGCTACATCCCTACTCCTATTTTTTAATTCTTTATTTTGAAACAGGGTCTCACTAAGTTGCAGAGTGCCTCACTAGGTAGCTGAGGCTGGCCGCGAACCCAGATCCTCCAGTCTCAGCCTCCCAAATGCTAGGATTGCAAGCGTGTGCCACCACGCCCAGCTGAATGTTGATTAATTTAATATACAGTATCCCACTAAATAATCCTGTTGAGAAACTAGGAATTACTTTTCTTCTTTCTAGATATGTTCATGTTAGTTAAATAGTTGAAAAGCAAGCCTGATATTCAGTGTATGCTTAATGTATGTAAGATTATGAACTTTGTATTTACCTGTTGCAGTAGTCAGCTTTCCATTCCTACAATGACATACTTGAGGCAATCAACTTATAAAGAGAAAGGGTTTACTCTGGTTCATGGTTCTTGAGCTTCCAGATCAAGTAACCCCTTGACTTTGGGCCTATGGTAATGGCAGCCTATCATGGTGAGAGAGTGTAGTGAAGCAAACTTTTCACCTTCTGACCAGAAAGCAAGAAGAAAGAGGACAGGCCAGGATCTCACAGTCCCCTTCGAGGGTAATCCCCAGAGACCTATAGACCTCCCATAAGGCCCACCTCCTGAAGGTCCACAGCACCTTCCTATAGCGACCCTGAGGACCAAACCTTTACCACATGGACCTTGGGAGGACACTTAATATTCAAAGCAGAGTGCCTGTAATTACATTGTGCGGGCCAGCCAGTATCTTTTGATTTTGTAAAATATAGCAAATGCTCCTTAAACATTTGTTGGATGGAGGTCAGATTAATAAATGTACCTTATAGACAGTGTGGCTTTCAAGAGAAGTAAAACTAGACCTAGAGACAGATAAGATGGAGACAGGAGATGCAGAGCCAGAGCGGGGATCCTGAGTTCATCGCATCGATTTTTAGCTATTGCTTCAGTAGGGGGCATTAAAAATGAGAAATTTCTCTATAGTTCCCATTTGTTTTCTGTTTGTCACTTGAACTAGTAAATGATAGCTATTAGTCTATAGATTAAAAAATAAAGACACTTAATCTTTTGAAAATGTTCCTGTATGACTAATTCATTTCCTTGCATGTGTGTGATCTTTTGTTCATAAAACACAGCTATAAGTGGCAGTTTGGCAGACGTCCCTTTCCTATATCACATGTAAAGTGTTAGATGTACAGTTAAACCCAGGGGATCTAACTCTGAAACTGAAGGTGTGTCTGGGTCCTTCAGGAACTTTGAAGGTAGTAGATTGTGGCCATAATTTTTCTCTTGAAAGATTCTTGAGCAAGTCACTCTGGACCGGGTGCAGAAGGGCTCTGGAAGTTGATTTAGCTCATCCTGGGCTATGGCCAGGCAGGCCCCGCAGACTCTTGCCTGTTGCTGTGCTGGTTCTCCAGCTCAGGCTCCGGCCCCTCCTCACTTCAATTCTCATGCCAGGTTTTAGGAACTAGGCCACGTTCTGAGGAAACTGCCAATGAGCTCCTTTCTCGCCACACTCCAGAAGGCCATTGGGTTGTAGATGGCAAACCAGCTTCTTCTCGCCAGGTCCTGCCAAGTCACAGACCATGCACTTGGATATGAAGCTGCTCACTTCTTCCCTACAGCACAATGCTGGTGTATTTACACTCCAGATTTGCAATCTTTTTTTGTTTTGTTTTTTAATTATTGGTGCATTGTAATCATACATCATTGTTAGGTACAAGCTGGTAGGTACGTGCACACAGCACTCATTTAACCCTTCCCCAGTTCCCACCCCATTCCCTCCCCCTCCCTCCTTCTCATGTTCTGCTTAGTCATTAACTTTGATATGTTTGTGAAAGTACATCATGGGCGTTAGGGTGTTTCCCCCCCATGTCTGCCATCCCCTTTGGTTAAGTCACCTTCTTTGCTCATGTAAGTTTTCTCCTTCTTCATCCAGAGTCCCTCTTCTGACCCACTTTCTCCCTAGCTCCCTTATGTTAGGGAGAGCATACAATTTTTTACTTCTTGTGACTGACTAATCTCACAACATAATGTTTTCCAGTTCCATCCATTTCCCTGCAAATAACATGATTTTGTTCTTCTTTATGGCTGAGTAAAATTCCGTTGTGTACATATCCCATAGTTTTGTAATCCATTCATCTGTCGATGGACATCTTGACTCCTTCCACAGTTTGGCAATTTTGTGAATCGTGTGGCTATAAACATAGATACACATGCATCGGTCTGATAGTTTGTTTTCCATTCTTTTGGGTAGATACCCAGAAGTGGTATTGCTGGATCATATTTGCAATGTTAGCCTATTCATCATTCTATAGGGGAAAGTCAGCTTATGTTCCATGTCTAGGACATTTAGGAATAATTGGTAATTATTACTTTTCTGGACTTAATGTTTTAACTTCTGCATCAGGAAGGTATGGACTACTGAAAGAGCATAGTCTGCTCATTTTATTTAAAAGTCAGCATTACTCTAATGAATACATTTAGCTCCAAGAAAAAGAAAAACAAATCTTTTTAAATCAGTAAAAGCCCTATGTTTTAATCACAATTATAAAAATGTCTTCATAGATCTACATTTAAGAAAGCAGAATTGTTTCTGTTCTCCACACTACAAAGAGATTCTCTGCCCAGAAAACTATGTGCAGAATTGCAACCTGGAATTGGTTTTAATTGGCTCTGTTGTTGCTACCTCAAAAATGGGGTTTTAGAATGGAAATATTAAATTAACTTTCAGTGCAGGACACCAGACTGAAGAGTTGTAATGCATTTCTTCTGGGTAAAGTCACTTTATAATCAGTTGCACATTAATGAGAGCCTTTATATGTTTGATAAATATAACTATTTCCTGTTATCCAAAATAGCTTCTGATGTGGGTCAGGTTATTGATGCGGAACATTAGCCACTTTACATTTCAAGGACAATTAGTACTTTGAAGGACCAAGTAGCTGTTGCTTCTGATTAAAGAGGGGAAACAAGTCCATTTTCAATTCCTTCACTGCTGGTTAGCTCATTAATGTCACATAGAAAATGGGATGCCTAGAAAACATTAAAATGCCAGCCCTGCTTCTTCAAAAGAGAAATAAACCCCAAACTGGTAATATTTCTAGATTTAAAGCAAAAAGAGTCATCACAAACTATAGTGATTATTTTAAGTATCCTATCAGTGACATAACCAAAATGTATTAGATAGGCTTATCAAATTTTCTTCCCAAATTAAAATAGCTTATTTTCCACAGATTTTATAGTAATGCAGGATTAAAATTCAATCAACATGGAAAAGTAGAAAGAAGAAGTGATAATCTATCTTTAATATGACTTGCTAAGTATAGATTAGACAGACAGATGTAAGTATACTAGTGGATAGTATTTCAGGTATTTTACACATAAAATATAAATAAATAAGTAAATAAATTTTACACATAAAATATAATATAAACACATAAAAATGAATTTATACTAGGGATGCTGCTTTTTAATCTGTAGGGTGTTTGTATGAAACCATATAGTATGTATATCTTCACACATCAATGTATAAATTTGTATTATCATTGAATGTTTCAATAATATACTTGAATAATATTCTTTTTTTTTTTTTTTTTTTTTGGTAATGGGGTTTGAACCCAGGGGCATTCTACCTCTGAACTACACTCCCAAGCCCTAATTTATTTTTTTATTATGAAACAGGGTCTCATTGAGTTGCAGAGGGCCCTGATAAGCTCCTGAGACTGACTGTGAACCTGTGATCCTTCTGTCTCAGCCTTCCAAATATTGGGATTACAGGCGTACAACACCACACCAGCTCCCCATTTTATATATAAACTACTATTGATTTAACTGATCTTCTATTGTGCTCTATTTTCACTAGTATAAATAAGACCAGTGATCTTTTTACATAATTGGAATTTTTTTTCCTTCTGAATTGAATTTTTCTTTTAAAAAACATACTGCCATGCCTTTTAAGAACTAGTTTTCTCATCATTTTAATGGACGGGTTTTCAAGATTACAAAAGTCTAATAATGATTATATTAGTGACTTAAAAATTGAAAGTAAATTGGGATAGATTTTTCCATTAGCATGGAATATTTTCCGATGAACTCCTCAACCCCTCTCTTCAGAAAGAGTCAAAAAAAAAAAAAAAAACCTGACAAACCTATACCAGAATGACTCTCCTGACAGTGGCATCCGATTTGAATGGGAAATTCAGAAAGGAAATTAATGTCAGGATCTGATGCTCTGTTTCCTTTGCTCAGACTGATTTCCATGTGCCTGAGGGCAGGACTGTAGGCAGCATTTCATTTATGTAATCCCAGTACTTGGGAGGCTGGCTGAGACAGGAGGATCACAGATTTGAGACAAACCTCAGCAATTTAGAAAGTCCTGTTTCAAAATAAAAAATAAATAAATAGGGTTGGAGTTATAGCTCAGAGATAGACTTTGCCTGAATTCAATCCCATGAACCACACACACACATAAAAATGCCACAAATAAATATCTAAAAAACAATAATGACCAGGGATATGATAAAGCTGGATTTATACATTACCATACAAAAAACAGCATTGAAATCGAGGATACAGTCCAAAACATCTCTCTCATCTCCAGGCAATTGAGGCAGTAGAGTTTAATTTTCCTCCTCCACCAATCAGCCAGACAATGGCCTCAGCTCTCAGCCACATCCCTTTGAACTTTGAACAGAAGTAAGAAGTTGTGAGAAGTCTTGAAAATAATGGGCACAGACACACAGACACAGAAGTCCTGTCTCCTATCCCTAGAAGTGATTGACTCGCCGACTGCTTACTTTAGCCTGAAACACCCAGGTCCTCTGCCCGGTCGGCCCCTGCGCTGCTGGTCCATCCTGGTCTGGCTCACACTTACTCCTCTGTGGTTTCCCTCACCTCACAGGTGGACCACATGTGGCTCTCCTGGAGTTACCAGGGAGGGATGGCTTAGCGTGGGACTTCTCCCCTCTTCTGCTGCTCTAGAAAGGACCATGTACCCCACACCCCCTGGTCTTTTTTGAGTTACTGGTCTCTCTCTCTCTCTCTCTTTCTCTTCTCCTCTCCACCTTTTTTTTTTTTTTTTTTTTTCAGTGCTTACCACCGAGCTCTGCCCCCAGCCCCCT
>PVLC010041242.1:0-13472 GCA_004027655.1 Graphiurus murinus | reverse complement strand
AAATATTTAACATTGCATTAATATTTTAAAGAGTCGACATGGATACAAGCACTTTGAACTTATGGACAGAAGTATGACTTCACAAATCAGACATTTTTGGATATATAAGGAGAGGCTAACCTTTGTATTATATTTAACCACCTTCTACTTGAATCTTATGCTCCTGTTAAAACTGTATAGGTATAGGTAGGAAAATAATACTGAAGCAAAATGTTTACCATCTTCATATTGAACTTTCTCATAGTTAATTAAACCGTTTTATGAGTTATAAGCTGAGTGTGATGGCACATGCCTGTAATTCCAGTATTTGGTAGGCTGAGACAGGGGGGTTTCAGGTTCAAGGGCAGCCTTAGCAACATAGCAAGACTCTCATCAACCTAGTAAGACCTGTTTCAAAGTAAAACAGGTCTGGGGGTGAAGCTGGAGGTAGAACACCCCTGGGTTAAAAAACAAGTATCACAAAAACACAATATTATAATGATACACACATTAATATTCAGAAAATAATGCAAAGAAAAATCAAGTGATTTACCTAAGTATCTATAGTTAGCGATAGATCCAAAATAAATGACCTGTTCCATAAACATGCCTCATGATCGCATTATAAAAACAGACTCAAAATATAGCATCTAACCAAATATAATTTCTCTATTCTTCCCCTGAATAGTCTTTAGATGAACTATGTATTTTTCACTTTCTATTCCAGTTACAAACAGGAATATCTTTGTCTACCTCACAATTTCTACATTACCTACCTACAGTCTAGCTATAATGTTTAATATAAATATTTCTACCAATTAGATGCTCTTCAGCAAGATGTGGAAGGCAGAGTGAGTTGGGAGTGTTAATTTTTATAATACTTGTTGTTCTTCACTAATGCCAGACAAAACCAAGGAGACACCCCATCTCACTCTTCAACTTTGCAAGCATGGTAATGTGGTTGAGGTAGCTGAGACAGCTTAATTCATTGTTTCAGTGTCTGGTGGGAGTCAAAAAAATACCAGGTTACAGTAGCAGCCAGACTCCATATTGTTGAGCTCAGGAAGTTGCATTAATGGCTAACCTAGAATTCTGCATCATAATTATCCAACTTTTCAGTTTTCAGTACTAGTCTTGTGGTTCTTCACCTTACTGATTAGGATACAGATAATAGCATCCCTGGTATGTCGATTCTGTGGTATTCTGAAAGTAATTCTAGAAGGCAACATCTCTAGAATCTACTTTTCCATTAATGATAATGCAAGTACCTAATTATCTGAATTAAATGGCTTTTTTTTTCTTAAAATCCCTAGGTTGGCTTTCATTTTCTGTACTTCACTGATATATTCTATCATTCAGACTAATTCCTTCCCACGATTCTGACTTATCTACACGAATTCATTCTAAGTCCACTCATTTCCACACTGAAATAATTCATAGATTCTATTACCACCAAATAATATAGCTGGTCCGTATTTCACAAAAGACAAATATGGATTGTGAACATTAGGGTGTGCCCCTCACATTTACAAATTTTGTAGACTGGTATCTTCCAAAATATACACATACAGGTATATCCATCATGATTTTCTTGTACCTTTGCTCTGCATTCTTGAATTTGGTATTTTTACACTTTATTTGGGGAATGAGACTTCAGATATTTCCTATTTTCATGGAAAGGCAAGTTTGCCTTTCTATGTCTCAGTCTCTATATTACTTTCAGGAGATTTGTAAGAGGATAACATGAGAATTCTAACTTTGTCTTACCATATTCAAATAGGAATTAGACATTTCTTCTAGCCTCATGATATCCCAGAAGTTGAAATATATAAACTATTAGCTCCATCTAGAATGAATGCTTAATTTTAGATGTCTTGTTTTACATGTTTTATTACTAACAATGTGACCAAAGCTATAATTAGGCAGTATGTTGAGATGCCAAAAGTGAGGTTTATTGGTAATGATAAGAGACATAAATTCATGATTTAAAGTTCTCATTATTTTCAAATTTGAGTTGTAATTTCTGTCACATGTGAATCAATATTCAATGACTTTATTTTGTAATGAGACAGATATTAGGAGTTCATAATTGTTGACATTTTATACATCATACATTTAGACATAATAGATATAAGAAAAAAAGTATTCGTTGGATTTCTTTTCTTCATTTGCAGTCACACTATTAGTGTTTTCAACCAGTGGTTTCTTTAAAAAAAAAAATAGCTCTAAACCTACTAGAATGATATGCTTTTGCACCTGTGTCAAAAATCATTTTGGTATGTTTCTGCATTTTCTATTTTGATCCATTGATCTATGTGTCTATCTTTCTGCCAATACTATACTGTTTTGATTAAAATTATCGATTATGCCTTAATATCAAGGAGAGTAATTCGTTCTACATTCTTTTTCTCGGTCAAGATGTGTCTGTCCTTAAATTTTAGAGAAATTATCTAAATTTAGCAAAAATTATTGCATAAATTGTGATAGGGGTTCCTCTAAATCTAGCAATAACTTTATGCAGAATTGACATCTTTAATACACTGACTCTTTCTATCCATGTGCATGTCTCCATGGTATGTCTCTCCAGTTATTTTGGTCTTCTTTGATTTCTTTATCAGTCTTTTTAAATTTCCAGCACATCTACCCTATGTTTGTTAAACAATGAATATATACGTATTTTATTTTGTGAGGAGCAATTATATCTCAAATTGTGCTCTTATTTTTTTTTTTTTCTGACTGCTATAGTTTGGATCTAAAATGTCCCCAAAATCCTATGTGTTAAAGGGCTTAATCTCCAGTTTGATGTTATTAGGAAGTGAAAGAATGTTTAAAAGTTGAAGCCTAGTGGGAGGAAGTTATTTGGGAGGGTGCTATTGAAGAGGCTATTGGGACTGGAAACATTTATTTGAGGCTCATGATTTCAGGGTTCAGTCTATGGTTCCCCAGTTCCAAAGTGGAATACTCAGCAGCAAGGCATGCAGCAATGAAAAGGCATTCTCAGTTATTGAAACCAGAAGCAGGAAGAGCAAGAGGATGGGGCCAGGGATAGATACAGTCTTCAAGGCCACATCCCCAGTGACACACTTCTTCCAGCCATACGCCATTCTGAACCTTACTGTGTTGCCAAGACATGATCTTTTCTGCGGACACTCTATTTCCAAACTATAATACTGTCTCTTCTTTATGCCTGTTTCCCAATACTACCTGGCCCACCAACATCACTGCTCTAACAGGTACTCTGGGAAGGCAATATTGGCTTTCATCCTATTGCTGACTCAAGGAAACAAAGCCTTAAGTAATTTTCATGTGTGTGGATACTGGAGCTTAAAACTAATGCCATTCCAACTCTGAGTTAGACCCCCATCCCTATATTATATTTCTTGTTTTGAAACAGTGTCTCACTAAGCTGTTGAGGTTTTCCTTGAACCTGTGATCCTTGTTTCTCAGCCTCCCAAGTACTAGGATTACAGGTATGCACAATCATGTCCAGCAGCAAATTAAATTTTAATTTATTATTGTAGGTGGAAGGAGAATGTCATAGGGTAAACTTCTATATTCTACACAAATTTTCCACAAGAAATAATTAAAGATCAATCCATGAGTCATTTAAAATAGGGAAAAGTAAGACAATCGGAAAAGGATAGGCATCTTAATTCACGTCTTTCTTTACTGCTTCTCTTTTTACTATGAGGCATAATTAGGTTCTTGTGACTTATGCACTCATAATGACAGCTAATGGCTAGCCTGATGAAACAACAACTTAATGAATAATGAACTATTTCCACTTTGTAAGGCTCCTCTACTTCTTGATGTTTGAGGTCGTCAAAAATTAATGATCAAGCCAGACACAGTGGCACAGGCTTGTAATTCCAGTACTTGGGATGCTGAGAGAAGAGAATTTCAGGTTCTAGGATAGCATATGGTAACAAAGTGAAATCCTATTTCAAAATAAAAAGAAAGAAAGAGTTAGGCATGTGCCTCAGAAGTAGAATGCCTTGGGTTCAATCCCCAGTACCAGACAAAAAAAAAAAAAGTAATGATCAAAATAGATGATGTCATACATGGTGATGTAAGTACCTGAAATTTAATCTTAAGTTTTTTAATAATAAAAAATATATATAATACCATTATCTTGATTTATATCATTTATTATATTTTTAATGTACTATACCATTTTTTCATATTATGTTTACATAATAAAATTATAATATATAACTAAATAAGTAAAGCTCTTGCACAAAATATGGCAAAGTAGGTTAAATGTTACCTAATGCTTTTTTCTAAAGCCTTTCAAGATGGATAAAATTAAAAGGCTTAAGAAAAAATTATGAAATAGTAGAATATCTCCAAGCCTATTACTCCAACTACAAGGAAAATTTATTGCCTAAAACAATAATTGCCACAACTGACAAATAGGGCTCAATTGAGTGAGAATGCTGGAAACTAGTAGGCAATTCTTTTAATTGAGGTTACATAAAATGGGAAGCAATAAGGATGAACAAATTTAAAAATACCCTACTTAAAAATTAAATAAAACAAGATTCTGCTTAGGAGGATCAAGACCCACTATATGAGTAGTAACAAGGAGAGCTAGCAAAATACCTTGTTTCTTGAGATACTGTGGCATAAAATATCTGAATAGATCCTCAAATTTTCCATTGTTCAGAAATAACTTCCATCCAGAAAATAAAAAGAACTGGAGATGAGCCTGGTAGATGGGAAGTGAGAGACAAGAACCTGAGGAACCAAGTTGAGCTTTTGCATCTCAGCAGAACAATAAGCCAAGTGTCCTTTATGTCACCTGGCCTCTCCCTGATGTGCTCAATCTCATTAAAGCAGGGGTAAACTAAACAAAAACTATCTGCATTATCATAATCAATTTTATAATAACTTTCAGTATTATTACCAGCTTAACCTCGAGAGAGAGTCAACAAAGTTTATTTATGCTCATTTTCAAAATCTCATTGGATGCAAATAATACTAATTGAATAAGAATGCCATTCAGGTTATAAAATTAATCACGCATACAAATATGACCAATTGTGTGCCTTCTAATTTACTTGGGACAAGGATAGAGAGGGTAGAATAATTTAAAATAAATAGAGGTATTCAATAGATGGCAAAAAGGGAAGATAAGACAAAATACTTATTAAGCATCATTAATACATAAATCCAAGTATATAAATAACATTAGAATTTGTGATATAAGAAGATAATAGATGATAGATATACAGATGATAGATGATAGATAGATAGATAGATAGATAGATAGATAGATAGATAGATAGATGATAGATAGATGATAGATTTTCATCACAGGTTTGTATAGTCATCATGTTTTGCCACACCTTGGGTTCAAAGCAATGGAGCCAGTTGATCATGGACTAAAACCTCTGAAATCATGAGCTAGTATATATTGCACTCACTGAAGACTAAGCACTAGTATACGTCTGGTGTTAAAGTGTTGAACGAAACAAACCAAGTTCTTTGTTCATGAAAGCTAAATCCTTAGATTGGATAAAATAAAGGTAATCCAGAAAGTTTATGGAATATAAGATTAAATTGTACAAGATAAATGGGAGAAAAGATATCTACAGTATTAATAACATGAAATGATAAAAAGTACTCAGTAAGATAAATGTGACCTTATATGGTGAAAAACACAGTCTACAATGATGTTTTAAGTGAACACATTAAAGAGATCAATGACCAGAGTCTAAATTCAGGTTTCTGTACGTGTAGGCTTTGGCAACTTATTTAATCTCTCTAAGCCTCAATTTATTCATTTGTTAAATGGAGATGAAAATGATGTCTATTTGATAAGCTTTATGAGAAGCACCAGGGGAAAGTTTCTATGTACAATAAATGAATTATAAATTTATAGTAATGAATACCATTATTTAAGCAAAAACTATGCAAAACATAATAAAAATTATAGCACTGTGATAGTATCGGGAGATTTAATATGCTTTATACTATAACAGAATATTCTTCATTTCGATCGTCCCAAGAATATAAAAATTATAAATACATTAGACTGAAAAAAGTGTAAAAATTAAACCCAAAAATGTAGAAATAGCAAAAAATATTATATTAATCACCATCAATACAACTGAAATTAAACAAAACACTGACAGCTAAAAAAATAGAAATGTCATGTAAAAAAAGTTTAGATCGAGAGAAAAATCAATTGACAATTGTAGGGTAACTATAAAATATAAAATACTGATGAAAATGCTATATATTTAAACCTTTGGACCATGGCTAAATGCAATAATATCCATAAATTAGAAACATTTTTCTAAATAAGATGAAATCTGAAATTCATATATTAGTAAAAAGAAAAGTAATAGAATTTGAAGACAAATTCCTGGAATAAAAAATATATAAATAATAAATGTATAACAAAAATCAATGTAATGAAGTAAAAATAAAAATCATACATACATAAAATTAATCCAGACATAAAAATTACAACTATAAAGGCCACCGTATTATTATAAATGCTCATTAACTTTCTGCTTTTATGACTGAAAAGAATGTAACCTACGAGTAGCTGCAGGTTTCTTAGCCTACTAGAGCAATTTAAATGAAAATAAATACAAGTAAATATTACCCATCATTGACACTCAGAATCTCAGCACATTCTCTCAGCCACAACATACTATCACTGATGATGCCATAGATATTAAACAATATTTTCCTGAAAACAATAATCAAGCCAAAAATTATTCACAAATATTTAAGTCATATTCCACTTTATTACTATTACCAAAAACAAAGGCTAAAATATTGTTTGCAAAAATATTGATATTGACTATAATTAAGTAGGCAGTAGGTACTTTGAGTTTTTGACACATTATTTTATTATATGACATAAATTTTTGTCTTAATATCAAAATCCCCCAATTTTTTTTATTAAAGCAGAAATCAAACCAGGAAAACAAAACAGGAGTTGTTATGGGCAGCCATTGCTCACATCATTTTACTATGACTTGGATTTGCTGCTATTCAGAGCACTGTTGAAACATTTGGATTTACCAGAATTTACAATAAGGTTTTTCAAAGTATGAGGGTAGAATTCAGAATTCAAGCAGTGGGACAACAGCTTCTTGGCAAGAGAAGAAAAGTAGCCAGAATGCAACAGAAGAAAGACATTGGAAGTATAGTTGAATTGGATGCAGCACAGAGAGTACAGGACTAAAAAAACGCTTCCCAGGTTTCTTCTGGTGAGTGAAGAGCAGAGGTGGGTGAGCCCCCATGGGAGGGAGCAGCTACCAAGATGCAGTAATTCTCAGAGACCAACAACAGCAAAGAAGACACTAAATCTTGTTGAACCAGTGATTGCAGAGAACCAATACCAAAGCAATCATATGCTTCTTTCCAAGGTCAAATACTACAAGATGCTAAGACATGCCTCTCCTGACAGCCCAGCCAAATTACCAAGTGAACTCCTGTGGCTTCATCTAAACTTGACAGGACCAAGAAATGGTATACCCTTCATGCAAGGATCCCAGTGACTGCATCCTCCCTGGTCAGTATCGCTGTGAATCTCCAGAACAAGCAGCTAAACCACCCAGAAAATTCCAGTGGCAGGAACTACAGACACTTCTTGCAGGGCCCCAAGCAGTGTTAGTCAAGATCTTGAGTTTACAGATAATTCCAGCCATAGCCTGTGAAGCTTCAGGAATGTGCTTGGCAACAAAAAAGCCCCACAGGATCTGTGAGTTTGAAAACCATCCCTGCAGAGGTGGAGGTGGGGGCTAAAGTTGCACACAGCAGAAACATAAACTAGCAGGCAGGTGGGCCCGCAGGTTGCCAGTTCACCCTGTTCCTGTGGGGTCTCCAGTGATTACTGCAGGACCGACCAAGAGCAGTGATATTTGTGGGGTAAAATAACTCAGCCAACACTGCTGGCTATAGGCTGAGAAGGCTATAAACTCTTGCCTGTGGTGTTTGAGTGCCACAAGTACCAAGTCTCATGGCCAGCAAGGTCTCACATGGTTGCAGCTGCCCAGAGTAGCAGCAAAAACCCTGCTGCTACTAGTCATCTACCCAAGCCCCAGGCTAAGAACACTACAATCTCTCCTTGTTGGTGTTGGACTCTGAAAGCAGGGAGACCAGAGGCCAGGGGCCAGCAGGGTTTCATGAGATTGCAGCTGGTGGAGAAATAGCAGTGCTCTGGAGCAATTTGACTTTGACAGCAACATACTAGGCTGGGAACACAACACTCTCTAGGCCAGCAGAGTTTGAATATTCATGCCAGTTTGCTGAATGTGATCCAGGTGATCACTACCAGCAGATTGCCGGTGGTGTTCCTGGGCCATCAAAACTCAGCCAGTTGGGCCACAAGGGAAGAACATCATAATCTCTGGCTTTGATGAGCTTGGGCCCAGCGAACACCGAGGCTGGAGGGCAGTACCCTGCATACTTTCATGTGTTCACAATTAGCAGATCTGTGTTGGTGTCTTTGGGGCACTAAATCTCAGCCAGCAGACCATAGATTCTGAATGGAATATTATTGTCTCTGGCCGTCCTGAGTTTAGGCCCAAAATGCACAGAGGCCTACGGCCAAACAGGGACTGATATTTGCCTGCACTGAGAACTACATTATGTTAAAGAGACTCTGGGGAACTAACCCAAAAGTTTGATTATATGAAATAGATTCATTGAGACAGTTTTATACCCTGAGCATAGGCCTTACTGTAAAAGAAAAACAGATATAGGACTCTCTACATAAAGAAGAAGAGTCTCATTCTTGAAGATAGCTCATTCAAAACTGACCACACAGTTAACAAACTAGAGAAGAAAATACAACAACATGACCAGAATATTCAAGACATATGGGATAATATGAAACAACCTAACCTATAGATAATAGACATCGAAGTAGGCCTAGAAGCATAAACCAAAGGCATTAGAAATATCTTCAGAGAAATTCTATCAGAGAATTACCCAAATATAAAAAATGAGTTAGAAATCTTAGTACAGGAGATATTCAGAACTCCAATTACTCAAGATCAAAGAATTTCTCCATGTCACATAATAATCAAAATGGCTATCACAGAGGCCAGGGAAAGAATATTAAATGCATCAAGAGCAAAAGAATGAGTGATATTCAGGGGCAAAACAATGAGAATCTCTGCATTTTTCTCAACCCAAATCAAGAAAGCCAGCAGGGACTGACATGATGAACTCCAGACACCGGAAGAAAACATCTTCCAACCAGCACTGCTATATCAAGCAAAGATATCTTTCAAAATTGACAGAGAAATAAAATCCTTCTAAGATAAGCAGAAACTAAAAGAATTTGTGACTACCAAGCTGCCACAAGAAAAAATAAAGAAATAAAAAACAAAGAAGAAAACCGAAATAAATCCCAGAACCAGAGAAGAGGGGAATTCTACCAGATGGGCAACTAAACAGAATAGAAATAATGCTATATCAACCAGAAAATATAACTAAAAATTACAGGAAACATAAATTATCTCCCAATTATAACATTATATGTCAACGATCTAAACTGCTCAATTAAAAGAAATAGAATACCAGGTGTGGTGGCACATGCCTGTAATCCTAGTACTTGGGAGACTGAGACAAGAGGGTCTCCAGTTCAAGGACAGCCTCAGCTAATAGTGAGACTCTTAGCAACCTAGCATGACCCTGTTTCAAAATAAAAATAAATTAGATATGGGAGTATAGACCAAAAGTAGAATGTCTCTGTGATCAATCCCTAGGAATACACACACACACACATACACATACACATACACACACACACACATACACACGCACAAAGATAGACTCACAATGTCGATTAAAGAACACAATTGAATTATATGCTGTTGTAAGAAACTCACCTCATAGGTTGAAAAGGAGAAACATGGAAAAAGGTATTCCATGCAAATGGAGACTGAAAAAAGTAGCAGTAGCAACTCTCATATCCAACAAAGTAGACTTTAAGCCAAAATTTATTAGAAGAGTCAGAATTGGTCACTTCTTTTTTTAGTAAATATACTTTTATTGGTACATTTCAGTCTTCTGTAATAATGTACTTCATATTACTTATATACATTCACAAGCACTTGGTGAGCTTTCCCCTGGCTCCCTATCAACCCCTCCCCTCTCTGGAAATTGATTTTGGTATAATAAATATATATATTTGTTGTTGTTGTTTGTTTTCCAATGAGAATGTGATTTCTTCATTGATTCTCCAGCAGACCGCTTCTTACTAATAAAAGGAACAATCCAACAAGAAGATATAATGATAGCAAACAATATGCCCCAAATGGAAGCTCAACCACTTTTATAAAACAAACTTTTCAAGACATCAGTTTTTATATAGATTCCACTACAATAATATTGGTAAATTTTAAAACCTCTCACACCACTAGATTGAACTTCCAGACAAAAGATGAGTAAGAATTCTTCAGACTTAAAGAACACTATAAACCAAATAGACCTAATAGATATATAGAAAATATTCTAATCAACGACAGCTGAATACATATTCTTCCCAGCTGTGCATGGAACCTTTTCCCAAATAGACTTTATTCAGGGCCACAATTCAAGAACCAGTAATTTATATAATTATTTGCATTTTCTCTGATCATAATGTAGGGAAAGTAGAAATCACCAACAGGTATACCAAAGAAATCACATAAATCCAATGAGATTAAATTACTTACTTTTGAATGAGGACTGGATCATAGAAGAAATAAGGGAGAACTAAAATGTTCTTGAATTAAATAAAAATAGGGGCACAACATACCAAAATCTATGAGACATTTTGAAGGTTTTTTTTTTTTTTAAGGAAAATGTATAGCACTAAATGCCCCATAATAAATAGAAAATCACCAAATAAAGGACCCAATGACACTTTTCAAGGCCCTTAAAAGACAGAGACTAATCCCAAATTCAATAGAAGGAAGGAAATTAAAATCAGAACAGAAATCAATGATGGAGAACAAAAAAAGCAGTCCAAAGATCAACAAAACCAAAAGCTGGTTCTTTGAAATCATCAACAATATTGACAAACCCTCAGCCAACATAACCAAAATAAAAAATAGGATCAAAGCAAATTATTAAAATAAGAAATTTAAAAGAAGATATCAAATACAGATAGTGGAAAAATCCAGAGGAGTATGAGAAACTATTTTGAAAAATTTATATAATAAACTGGAAAACATAGAAGAAAAAGAAATATTTTTAGACATATATTACCACCTAAACTCAATCAAGAGGACATAGAAAAAATAAGCCAATCAATAGTAAGTAAAGAGATCGAAACAGCAATAAAACGTCTTCCCAAACAAAGGAAAGTCCACAGCCAGACAGATTACCAGCTGAATTCTACAAAATCTTTATAGAAGAATTAAACCTAGAACTTCATCATTGTTTCCATGAAATGGAAAGAGATGAAAACCTTCAAAAACCATTCCACATCCCACAAGAAAAGAAAATTAAATAATGAACATAAATGCAAAAAATCTAAACAAAATACTAGTTTATAAGTATTTAAAACCATATCAAGGAAATTGTACATCATAACCAAGTTGGTTACATTCCAGGGATGCAAGGCTGGGTTAACATATGCAAATAAATACATATCATTCACCACATTAATAGAGATAAGTACAAAAATCACATGATCATCTCAATAGATGCTGAAAAAGTATTTGACAAAATCCAATAACCATTCATGCTAAAAAAAAACATTTCAGAAAATAAGAATAGAAGAAACTTACCTCAATATTATAAAGGCAATCTACTATAAACCAAAAGCCATCATCATATTAAATGGGGAAAAACTATAAGAATTTCCTTAAAAATCATGAACAAGACAAGGATGCTATCACTATTTCTTTTTTAATACAGTACTTGAGACTCTAGATAGAAAAATATTTTTAGACATAATAACCACCTAAACTCAATCAAGAGGACATAGAAAACATAAGCCAATCAATAGTAAGTAAAGAGAAGGAAAAATAGTAAGTAAAGAGAAGGAAAAGCAAAAGAAGGAAATCAAGGTATACACATAGGATAAGAAGCACTAAAATTATTGATATTGGCAGATGCCATGATCCTATACGTAGAAGACCAAAAAAATTCAACCAAAATATTTCTAAAGCTGATTAGCAAATTCATCAAAGTAGTGGGATATAAAATCAATCTAAAAATGTCTAAATTTTCTGTAGGCTAACCATGAATTCACTGAAAAAGAAATCCAGAAACTAATCCCATTCACAAGAACCTCAAAGACAACAAATACTTTAGAAAAAATATAAACAAAGAGATCAAAAGCCTCTACAATTAAAATTATAAAACACTAAAGAAGAAAATTTAATCAAATCTTAGAAGATGAATAGATCTCCCATGCTCTTGGATAGGCAGGATAAATGTTATCAAAATGGCCATTCTAAGCTGGGCATGGTGGCTCATGCTTGTAATTCCAGCATTCGGGAGGCTGAGACCGGAGAATCCGGGTTCGCGGCCAGCCTCAGCTACCTAGTGAGGAACTCTGCAACTTAGTGAAACCCAGTTTCAAAAAATAAAGAATAAAAAATAGGGCTGGTGGTATAGCTCGGAGGTAGAACGCCCCAGAGTTCAATCCCCAGTACCGAAAAAAAAAAAAAAAATGGCCATTCTACCAAAAGTGACCTACAGAGTCAATGCAATCCCTATCAAAATATCAATATCATTTTTCTCAAGAGTTAGAAAAATCAGTCCAAAATTTCATATGGAAAAACAAAAAAAACCAGAATAGCCACAGCAATTCTCAGCCATAACAACCATGTAGGAGGCATCATAATTCCTGACCTCAAATTATACAACAGAGCTACAATAATAAAAAAATAAAACAGCATGGCATTTGTGCAAAAACAGACAAATAGATGTATGCAACAGAATAGATGATATTGAAACACATTCGCATACTTATAGCCAATTTAATTTCAACAAATCTTCCAAAAACATATGTTAAAGAAAAGACAGCCTTTTCAACAAATGGTGTTGGGAAAACTGGTTATCCATTTGTAGAAAAATTAAATTAAATCTCTACCTCTCACCCTGCATGAGAGTCAACTCAAGATGGATCAAAGACCTGGAAATTAGATCAGAATGAAATTACTATGGAAGGGCATAAATACAACACTTCCATATATAGGCACAGGTAGAAACTTCTTGAATAAGACCTCCAAAGCTCAGGAAATTAAAATAATAATTAATAAATGAGAAAGCATTAAACTAAAAAGTTTCTGCTTATCAAAGGAACCTCAGGAGTCTAGAGAGCCTACAGAAAGGGAAAAGATCTTTCCAATCTATTCCTCTGAGAGACAACTAATATCTAGAATATACAAATTACTAAAAAGACTTAACAATAAAAAAACTAATAATCCAACCAAAAAAAGGAGGGGAAATTGAACAAGGGTAGACATACAAATAGCCTGTACATACATGAAAAATTTTCAATATCATTAGCAACCAAGGAGTTG